>JASKDV010074250.1:0-14867 GCA_032466395.1 Aegires albopunctatus | reverse complement strand
GCGCCCCCCCCCCCCCCCCCCCTCTTCCTTTTATCCTTAAGTTGCTAGGATAAAGTGTGACAAGTCCTATTGGAGACGGACTATAATATCGGAGGTCCCATGTGTATAATATACGCATGAAAAAGGCCCCTTGGCTGTTTACGAGGTAGTCTAGGTAAACACTGATATCACCAAAGTAGTGGACATGGGTAAAATCAATACAACAACAACCCTCCTTTATACTCTAGATGCACACTGGGACCCCCATTAATGGTATTGTATATTGTAGAGAGCTCATAATTATAGGTCTTCAACTATACACATCATATATTATGTATTAAACACACTTGAAATATAAAGCAAACCTTTATTCACTATTTGGCGCTCCGGAAAATTTTACATTTTTAAAAAGCAGCATTTGCGTCAAATGTGCTATTTGTTTTTTTGTTGTTGTTTTGTTTGTTTATTGTTTTTTGTTTTTTGTTTTTTTGTTTTGTTTTTTGTTGTTGTTTTGTTTGTTTTTTTGGTGGGGGGGGGGCCCCCTCGGGGGGGTGTTTGTATCAATCAGTTCTAAAAGTTGACAGTATTATCCCAAATTAATGGAAAAAATAAATTAAAAGAAAAAAAGTGAGCACTATTTACATATTGTCAAAATAAAACTGCTAAAATTGCGCCGCGAATGCGATATAAACTTATCACCTTGAAAACAAACCTTGCAAAATCTTAATTTTGTAATTAAACAGTTGAAGATGTTGACATATTATTCCTACAGTTGTTTTTAAAGACAACGGCTTGATGTATTCTAGGTCTAAACCAAAGTATGTGGCTTCAGAGAATTAATAATACACTTGCAATTATTTTAATATTCTTATAATATCAGGTATAGGACTAAATAGGCTGAATAACTTTTAAATGACCTGATGAAGTCATTAAATAATATGATATACATAACAGAGTTAAAAATATAAAATATCATAACTAAACATGACATGGAGCCCCGTATCCACAGCGTTCTTAAAATAATTTATATTTTTCGAGCACTTAGTCTGAAATGTCAAACTATTCCAAACATGCACAGTTCTAAAAATGAAAGAATTATGTCTTACAGACATTGAACAACCTAAAACATATATCATATATCTGTCACCTCTGGTGAAAGTTACATGTGAACATTCAAAGAATAAATTATGGTCAACGTTGTCAATTCCATGAACAGACTTATATAATTGAATAAGGTCTCCGCTCCTTCTTCCGTATTTCAGGTTGACTGTTCTTGCAGACCGCGTCGGCTCCTGTGACTTATCTTCAACAGTTACTGTTTTATTTTTTTCCGAAGATTTTGTTATGTAATTTCGTATTTACTCAAGTTTACTGAGAAGAATTTTCGATGAAAGCGAACATGACGTAATATAATATGGCAAAATAACATCTTTGCTCTCTCGTTATCAATATCGATTTTGGTCATATTGAAAGTGATTGAGGAGCAAATTGTGAGGAGGGAAAAAAAACAAAGATCAAAGTTAATGAGGATGTCATCTCAATGTTTACCATTGATGAATGATAATAAAAAAAATAAAATAAATAAGGAATCTCATAAGTCTTCTGCATAGGTTTTTATTGTTTGTAAGAATTGAGGAGCATTATTTCCAAAACTAAGACAGGAGTTACAATTTGATTCATGGATATAATATCTGTTAAGTCAATACTAATACAAAGATATTACAGGACTTCTGAAAATCAGAATTGTTTTTTGCTGTTTCAAAGCATGCAAATGTTGTTCACATGGCATGATCTAAAAAATTATAGCTCTATTGAAGTATGTTTTTTTTTATTTTTTTTTTTTTTATTGTTCGTTTATTTGTTTAGTTGTTTTGTTTTGTTTTTAGATTTCAAAATATTTTCCTTCATTTGAATTATCCAGATATTCTGTGTGGTAAAATTGCTCTTCCGTTGTAACTAGCTATTTGTCATTGTGTTACATGAATTTTAAGGGATAATAATTTAACATGTTGGCCTTAAGCTGCCTTATATAAACAAATCGATATGAATAATATATACTTTCGAAAAATGATAGCTGTGATTAATAACAATAATAATAGCAATGTTTCAATGTGCATGATTTTCAAAAATTTATCGTCAATAAATACACTTAAAATTGCGGAGTTCACTATCTACCTTAAAAGCATTGACAGATTTAGAATTTGTCGTGTCAAAAACCTTCGACTATTCTATATTCTACTAGTTCTAAAAATAAATTACAATAATTTTGTCTAATCAAAGAAATGCAACTCGTAAGATCTGCAAATTTTGAATTCATCACGCGTGTAAAAGTGATTGGGAGAAAATTTTGGAAAACGTTTTATAATAATTATTAATATAATCGACAGCATTTACTATCTTTACAACTGTATCGTATTTCATCTTTTCCTCCCATAATAATATTTAAGTGATGGAAGACGGAATAAGTTTAGTCTATCTTCATAGTATTGCTTTATTTATCAGTGATCATGTCATTTTAAGAACCTCCTGATAAGCTGTTACATTATCATTTCTTATTCTTATATTATCTTTTTTATAGGGAAAGTATAGCAATTTATTATATATTATCCCCCTTCCAAGGAAAAATATATGGTTGCTCAAAACTAACACTGATACTATTAAAGTAACAAAAAACTCAAAATATTTAAATAGTTTTAAGATTGCCATTGATAGAGAACTACAGATATATATGAGTGATTTTGATGAGTGAATTAATGAAATTAGGATTGTTTTTAGATTACTATCTCCATTATATCACGAAATGGTATGAATGCAGATGTCCTACTTCATCAATCGCCATAGTTCAAACGACAATCATCTTAGGCCATGTCGTATTGTATAATAATAATATAATCCCTTTAAGAATATTTTGTTATCAAGTATGACTGGATGAATGTATCTTTTGGGCATTTAAAGCCAATAACACCGGATATGATATGATATAATAATGCACATTATTGACCCGTGTTAATAAATATTGGTAAGGTGCGAAATCATTCACACATCGGCAGCCATTTGGCAATTCTTGATTTCACCAAATATTTCCTCAAGAAGGGCAGACGATAAACCTCCAATCCCTCTTCGTAGTCAGATTCAGACAACCCCACTTTGGATTCCCCATCAGCAATGAACTCTTCGATGCCTAAACCCCGGTCTTTCTTGGTTCCTGAAATCGACCACAAGGCACAACACTTTGTAGACTATGCATATTAAGTTTGAGCCTTACTTTCAACATTAATTTCTCCTGGAACATTGACAAGGATTATTCATATTGCAATTCTTTACAGTCATGCGCTGATGCTAATGCCTGCTCTTTTTTTTTTTTTTGTTATCTTTTCTTTTCTTTTGTTGCTGTTTGAAGGGGAAAAGGGGGCGGGGGGTATCGTAATATGCATTTACTTTAAAAAAAATTAATATCTGGTTTAATGTTAAATAAAGAAATTATATTTCTATTTCTCTAAACTTTTGGGATAAATATGTTCTCTTGCAATCACAATTATTCGTAATTCATTAATCCAATCCTTTTAACATTACTAATGGGGAACTTTAATAATGTTCTACCTATGTTATTAAGGTTTATCTGAATCCCAATCTTGGTTAATGATTGATTTCAGATCATCAGGTCATGGGTAGAATATAAAATTACGATCCATGATTATATTCTTATATTATTAGAGACTCTCTAAAACTACTAAACTTGCTAAAGGATTATCTCACTCGATTCAGGTATAATATAAAAGTTCAAGAGGAAAACTTAGTTGTGTACTCAAGAGCTTAAATCTGCTCACAGAAATATAGCATATAGAGACGAGACCTGTTGTTGGGAAATTCATACATTAATAATGATTAAACTTTTTTTTCCTCTAACTTTTATTTTTTTACATTCAGAAGAAGTCTGGTTTATTCTGCCATTATGATCGAGGTCTTAGGCGATACTCTCGTGCTAATAGTAATCTGAATTATAAATCCCTATATCATTAACGAAAAGTAAACTCACAAAAACTCAAATCCCTTTGTTAAAGAAAGAGTTTAAAATCTCAAATTCTCACCCGGAAACACATTGTCCATGAGACAAGCAAAGAAACCTCCCACAAATGAAGGGTTTGACATCAGCATGACCAGTGTGGAGTCCACGGTGCTGGAACCTTTTGATGGATAAAAAAAAAATTGGCAAAAAAAGACGAAAAAGAGAGAGGAACTAATGTGAAAAATCGAGATTTGTATACACTTGGGAGCATAAATGTAAATGGACATTTGCAAGACACACAAGGATATAAATGTGCGCCCGAATAATCACGTGACTATCGTTGTTTAATGCCACCGTGATAATGACAGCACATGGATAAACGCAGAAAAATTCAAGGGCAATAGTAAACTCAGAATAGGCCCTTGGAATAGCGGATAAATGACAAATAATAAAACCAATTAAATTTATGAATTATAAATAGAGAAATAAATACATACTTCATATCAGATGGGGAAACTGGGATATTGGAACGCTTCACGTTATAAACAATACAAAAAAGGGAACCTTCACATTTAACGTCATCAAAACTTTGCTCTTTATGGACCCCATCCCCCACCAAAGCCCCCCCCCCACCAAAGATGACGTCATCAAAAAGAAAGTAACAGTTATATATCCTCGGAGGTTCCAAAACCACGGATTTCCTCGGATCCACGGAAAATTTTGATCCCTGAATTAACCGTATCTTACATTAAGCAAATTTGCCGCAATGTCAGATTCATTGCTAATGGGATTTAGGAAGTTTATAACATGTAGCTAAACAAACAATAGATATTTAATGACAAGGGTAACAAAAACATGATTTAACTTGAGATACATGATTGCTTTTACTTTTTGATGACATCATCATTGGTCTGACCCCCACCCCCTTTTCCGCCATGCCAACACTTGTCAGAACCCCTCTGCCTCCATAAAATGAAACCTTAGAAATAGGTGTAATTGCTGTAATGTAATATGATTTGGTACGATCTTTAGAGAAACGAAAAACGTTCGGCAGTCATAGAGAATTCTTTAATGTACTCTATGCAAGACAACCATTCAAATGCATGTTCCTGTAACCAACCAGTATTCAGGCGAGATATGGGTGAGATGAGTGAGATCATATACTTTTGGATTTTTACCATTATCGCAATTTGAAAACTGATTTTAACTACCGGTATCAATGCCGTCGGGGTGTTTTTTGACCCAGAACGGAAGCATGAGACCCAGAAGTAAACTGATTCCAACGACGGACATATTCCTTGTAGAATTGATGTTGACCATCTGCAATATAAAACCAATAAAAATAATGATATGGTATGCGGTTGTGTACTCTAAGCGTTGGCCGCTATAAAATTATTAGAAACTGACCTAGGAGTAAAACTCGGGAAAAGAAAAATCTGACAAATTTTAGTGATCTATGATGATCTGTCACAGTGTGTATGAATTTCACTCATGACACATTCACCTCGTGTTATTTTAGCTGAGTTCGATTCCCGCTAGCGTTTCGTACGGCTGAGCATTCAAATCAACAGCCTCCGCTCCGTTCCGCTCATCATAAAAGCGATGAACACTCAAAAGTTATTACTAAACGTCCACGGAGCGGATGGGAGGTTGTGAACACCAAAAGTAATCATTTTTAGTGTTTGACGCTTTTGTAATGAGAGAAGCGGAGCGGAGTGGGTGGAGGCTTGGATTTGAGCTCTGAGTCCTTGGGAAGGTCTTTTTAGGCGCACTCTTTTTCTTCACCGTTCTCAGATGGGCAAAGACTAGACCCTCTGTAGACCGCGAGAGATCTTGTCCATATGTTAGCAGGAAATCGCTGATAATCGGCCGTTCTGTAGTAAACTCCTCAAGGAGTTTAGAAGGCACACGTGTATGAAAAGGCCTGTCGTGGGAATATTTGATGTAAATTCTGGGAGTTCGTATTGAGTAGGGATGTGAACCATAGACCCATCTTTATCTGTAACTTCTACTTGGTGTAAGCGAGACTTTTGATGCCACTATCGTGGCGGCTTAGGTGTGAATCGTGAATGGAACGCCTTCCAGTGTCAGAAACACCTCATGAGATAGATAGACCTTCAACCCACGTCGCCTATAGATAAAAGGGTTGAAACAATAGTTTAGTAATGTACATGGAGCTTTTATCAAGTGCAGGTCAAGGAAGCAGGGAAAAGACCATTTTTGGACAGCGAAAAATCCCCTTTGTTGATGGCAGAAAAGCGCAAACAAATTGCTGCTCTGCTGTACGCTTTCCATGGAGGTGAGAAGGTATTGTCGTGGTAATTGATATTGTAAACTTTGTGATTAAGCACTTGAAAGAACTTATTTTGAGCGCCATATCTATCGTTAGATAATACAAATCGGAGTACATGTGATATATTGTTACCATTAAATAAGGAAAACCGTAATAACATACTATTATTACCTTTAAATAAGATAGAACAACTCCAATGAATATCCCAATGGTAACAATTTGCGTTCCACCCAATACAGAATAAGGAATTGTGATAAAGGCGGCACCTAGCTTGCCCAGGCAGGCAAAGAAGACGTACAGGATACCAGTCACTTGGAACACCCTCCTGTTGGCCACCTGGATGTGAAATTGTGGAAAATTCAAATAATGGTGACAGCTTGCAAATCCTTCAAAATCTTTCTCACTTTGATGACCCCAAAATTGTGATCCTCTTCTTACCGAATATGAATGTATATAACATAATAAAAGCAATAACATGTAACGTGCTGATGAACTGAATGGCCTCGTGGTCTAGAAGTAGACGTTTCGATTGATGGTCTAAAGGTTCCAGGTTCAATTCTCAGTAGGGCGTGATGGTGTGTCCTTGGGAAAGGCTTGTGACACACGTTTTTAACCACCCTGTTGATGTGCAACATTGGCGCCTGGATAGAGATAGAGTCGGTTCTTTTCATTGTGTTAGAAAAAATTACTTTCATCTGCACACGCCTCTGTATACACCGGAAGTGATTGAGAAGGATTCTAGAATGAGAAGGCCACCCAGCGAATCCCTTTAAATCTCTTAGAGCAATGATTTAGTAAATAACGATATGCGCTATATAATCTCTAATTTTATATAATTCTTGCTTTAATGAAAATTATGATTGTGAAGAGAGTTACAGAGATGGGCAAAAATGTATTTGGCAACTTATCAATAGTGAACTTGAAATCCAAGCTTTCCTACCTTGGTAATCCCCATGACACCAATAGGATCACCAAACGACACTGTGCCGTGACAACAACCCATACATCCACTCAACATTGTCATCACCCCCTCAACGGCGATGCCTCTACTAAAGGCATATTTGGGAGGAGGGGGGACCCTTGCAACTCTAGCAGTGGCGCTGTAATCGCCAATGGAGTCCATGATGGAAATGACGGTGATAATCATGAAGTTAATGAAAGCAGCGCTGCTGAAGGAGTATCCGCCAAAACGTCCTGAGAATACAACCAAGAAGAGCTGAGAAAATTTTTTTTTTTTTAATTCAGGTGTTTGGCTAAATATTGCAGAAATATGAGCTGGTCGTAGCAGCATGGTTATAGATGTATATAATATGTGCACTGGTGATCCAATGGTCCGAGGCTCAAAGCTAGGAAGGCTGAACCTTTGGGAAAGGCCTTTTACAGCTCGTTCCTTAACAGACTCATGTGTAAAATAAGTACATCTTGCCAATATGGTAGAGGAAATTATAGCGCATTATTGTATGGACCTAAGCGGTTGAGAAAGATTTTGGAATGTAACGGCCAGTCATGGAACCTCTGTAAAACGCATTGAACACATAGAGTGAGAATGCACTACATGAGAACGTTATTTTCTTCTTTGATTTTATAAGATTTACATTTCTGATGCTCAACAAATTGCATGGCGTATGCACAACATCATTTAGTTTCTACTCACGTTGTGAATATCGGCTCGTTATGTTATGTTTTATTTAAAGTTCGCTATTAGCAGCAACGTTTCCAGGTTTTTTATCGCTGCACCAAAAACACATTCCCAAATTCCCAAATACGGTATCATGAGGTTCATTTAGTAGTTTTTAATTCATGGTCTGGACCCCGATTTTATTTTCGTCGGATTTAAACAAATTTAGCGACTCATTCACTGCAGAATCGACAGGAGAGCCCAAAGAACCATGACTGTTGGTTTGATTGAGCTCACCTCGCAATTTGGTAGTCTAGTTCTTGGACTACTAATCAAAATTATACATGTAACAGCATGCGTATATTGAAATGAAGTAACGGTAGATTAGTTTTTCTTAACATGATATTAATTAAATCTACTTTTTTTATAACAAATTTGTCGCAGATAAAAGGTTTTGAGAAATTAGGTTTAAAGCGAAAGGGAAAGCTTGCTTAAGGGGTTGTAAAGGGTGCATAGAATTTACAAAAACGTTACTCATAATCTTCGGTTGCCAAATTATCATTGCAGGCAAGCGCTATAACTATACGAGATGTTCTTGTTTTTAATTAAATCATTACATATCTTTACTGATAGGATTAACCCTTCCTAAATTCTTGTACTCATTGTTGTTATCCATCTAATTGAATTAATGTCCAAGTTGATCAATGATATTCGATCTGGGGCTATTGAACATCTAGAATAACTGATTGCAGTGTTTCAGATGGGGCGAGATGTCCAGACTGATGAGGAGAAAGTTGTACAGACATTAAGGTGTCACGGTGAATTATTAGAAGAAAGACATCGATCTTTGAATCAGCATGTTTGGCATCGATTGTTTCCTAAACATCTTACCAGGATAGGGAAAGTCGAACCAGGGTGTTTGACCAATTACACTTGTACGAGCATCGGTACGGGCAAGGAACTCTGGTGTGTCTTTGTCATTGGAGAAAGCTCCTGCTGACGTCATGATTGCACTGATAAGCCAGCCAATCAGACTACCAATAAGAATCTAAAGAAAAAAGAGAGAGAGAAAGATAGAGATGGCTTTATTATATTCTATATATCCTCTCAAAGTGTAGACCAGGGGTGGCCAACCTTTTACCACGTCGACTTTCTGCCATACGATTAAAGATGCACTATCAATCTCTTGCACACCCCTCCCCTGACCTTCGCGGCTACTTCTTGAAGAAATTATATTTAAATTATCTCTCACAAGGATGCGCCATAGGTTGGTCATCCCTGGTGTAGACTCGCCGTCTTGATATCAATGATCCCTCGGCAGGCCATTTCGCCCAAGAACCATCATAACTTCCTGGTGAGCTATACAGGAAAGCAGCAGTTTATCATCTTTTTCCTGGTAGCACACTGAAAACTTTCACTGCCTACTGGGCATTTTTTAAAATCATTATTTAAGCATTCATGAGACCATCATACCATCATCCTCCTCATCATCATACAATCATCATTAAAGCATTATCAAGATACTATCATCATACTATCATCATCATCAATGTTTGGTGTTAATGCCTAGTTTCATCATTTAAATGTTTTCGAATTTTCAAATCATTCCTCCTGTCGCACAAATCCAATGCGTCCTTAGTCACTCATGGTTGAATTCTTCTCATTTTGATTCCAAGGACTTCTTCAGTAGTCGAATAAAGTATAATGTTGTTGGGCGAGGTATTTATATCATCATCCACTAAGGGCTGTAACTTTGCCATCAATTTGTGTCTCAAAAATGCCAGCTACATTTGGATCTTTTAGCCTTTCCATACCAAAGGGAATGCGCACATTTTTCCTAGTCCGCTTCGACTGCAGTTTCAGCTTGGACGTTCCAGGTACAAGATCATGGTCACTTTCAATGTCAGCTCCAGGAAACGTTCTGATCTTTTATTTGCGTTGTTGTTGATACTTAGTTTGTAACGTTGTGGTGTTACCCCATCAGGTGAATGCCAAGTCACCGTTCTTGAGTGTTTGCCAGTGTGAGTTTAGGGGTGTTGGAAAACTCATGAAGTCTCAAGTCTGGCCTATTCCAAAATGTTTCAGCATTCTCTCCCAATCAGGGTATGCATCTGGTCCTACTTTGACGTTCCAGTCACCTTGGATAATGAAGATGTCCCTCTTTGGTACCTTCGCCATAGCGGCTTCAAGGTCTTCGTAAAATGTTTCAACCATTTTATCGTCATAATCAGCCGTTGGAGCATATGCTTCAATGATAGATATATTTTAGAGCTGTGTCGCGATTCTGGTGGTTATCAATCTGCTAGAAATGGGTGTGCACCAATGCTTCCAGTACTGGTAGCGTTGGTGTGCACTCAATGATAGCGTTGATACTCTCCTAGTTTACGTTGAAAGCCACTCCATGTTGATGATGTTGTCTCAAAGAATTATCGAACTTTGCGAAACCAGAATGACTGGCTGCGAAGAAACAACAGCGAGCGAAGGTAATAACTAAAAAGTCATTCTGGTTTCGCAAAGTTCGATAATTCTTTATTGGTTTCGGTTAAGTTTGTTAGTCAGTTCTGCAATAATCAATTTTCCATTTGGCATAAATGGTGCAGATATTCGACCGTTTCCAAGTGCCTATTGCATTTCCCCTATTGAGTAATTTGATAATTCTATATCCATTTCCAGTGGCATACTTATCACGCCCACCCTAGAGTAGACCAATGGTACATGTCGTTAGTATCCCGGCCCTCGTCCGATCCGGGACTTAGTTTGTTATTTTACTGTCTCCCCGTGTCCTTTCAGTGGGTTGACATGCTTGAGACAGTATTTGGAGAGAGAATAATGTTAAAGACAAAAAAATTCAGGCTTTCTTTAAAATGAAAACAAAGAACAGTACTCGTCTGTATTGTTTTGTTTGTTCACGCTTGTTTCAGTTTAAAGTCGTTTCCACATAAAGTTTAACAATATGGCCGACTTTTTTCTTCATTCCAACTCCCTGTCCAATATACAGTTTGTTTGTTTTGTTGCTGTTTGTTTTGTTTTTTTAACCTGATATAGCTCTAATAGCTTCATTTTTCTCTGAAACGTAGAGAGAGTCAAAGAAATGACTCAGCTCAGTGAACAAAGTTAGACTTTGATATTTAGAGCTATTGTGAGATTTGTGAGACGGGGCTGCCTACCAGAGGAAATTGCGTCACGTACCAAGTTTAAGGTTACCGACCCTGATTTAGGCGATGACTCTTAATCAGCTATGACGTCACGTGCTGAAGCAGCTGGGTGCAATGGCAAGGTAGGCAAACCGCCCTTTCATTTTGGAAATACTTAAGAAGGACCGTCGGGAAATTGAATTGTCTTTTTATTATGTATTTATTTTTGGGGTTTTGTTGTTGTTATTGTTGTTGTTGTTGTTGTTTGTTGTTTTGTTTTGTTTTGTTTTTTGTTTGGTTGGGTTTTTTTTTTTTTTTTTTTTTTTTTTTTTTTGGGCTGTTGTTTTCTTGTTGCTTTTTTCTTGTTTTGGAGGGAGGAAGGGATTTTTTTAAAAGAAGAATTAAATTTTATAATTGTGCTTTTGCTTTAAAAACCTTGTGACAAAAATACATAATTTAAAATAAACTTCTTCTCTTCTTTTTACGTTTACTTTTAGTGTAACGCAATAATAGAGTGTCAAGAAGCTCAGCTGTCAGTCATACGATTTTAACATTGTCGGCTAGATTGGGGAAATAGTGACGCAGTTCGATTTGAATTAATTTTAAAATGTCCGTAATTATTTTTGGAAATAGTGACGCAGTTCGATTTGAATTAATTTTAAAATGTCCGTAATTATTTCTGGAAATAGTGACGCAGTTCGATTTGAATTAATTTTAAAATGTCCGTAATTATTTTTGCTCCCATTAAAGTTGTACAACTTTAGGTCTAGGATGTTTAGGATATTTTGTCAAATATTATTATCAAATAATTCTGAGCACACTTTAACCCTCGATACTATATACTGAATGAAATTTAAGAAAAAATATATAATACTGAAGTGGTAGGAGGGGAGACTTTGTTCCATTAACATACTGCAGCAATAGTAGGATAATGGATCCGTCTTTTCAGTCTGACATTCTGCTTTTCAGGCAGATTCTGCACTGAAGGAAGTAGCGAATGACGCTCACATTAGGCAATAACAGTATATGACTTATTTAATCTCCTTACCGAAAAGACTTGGTGGAGAGGGTACCAGAGGATATGAAATCCTTTCTGTTTGTTCCACAGGGGTATCGGAAATAGGTGATTGGACAACACGAGGGAAAATGTCAAACATGAAATGGCAGTGCTGAGGAAAACAATAAATGAAATGTAGTACATTTATAGCAATTATAACAAATTAAGGCGAATTGTACTCATGTTGGTTTGCAAGGTCATACTCATAGCAAAGATCCCGTATTCGTGCTAATCGTTTTTTTATTATACACATATTAGAAGATTACAGAGAGCATCGAGGAAACCTGACTGATTTCAAGATGGAAATTAAAAATGACTAGTCCATTTTGCCCTAATGGTAGCTAGTAAACGTTATCGGTGATAGAACGCAATGGTGATCTGTACAAGCATGTCCACACTTTAGCCAGGTGTAAATCAAGAAAACGCATACATCAGGAAATGGTGGGCACTACGTTTTATCATTTAAATAGCGTGTCATATTTATTTATATAGTTGCAACGATCCAACTGGTTTGTTATGGATCACTCTAGTGCATGATCAATAGTGCTATAGAAGTTCCTTCAATAAATCAATGAGTCATATTTACATGGATGCAACGATCCAACTGGTTTCTTATGGATCACAATAGAGCATGATCAATAGTGCTATAGAAGTTCCTTCAGTAAATCAATACATTTACACGGATGCAACGATCCAACTGGTTTCTTATGGATCACGATAGAGCATGATCAATAGTGCTATAGAAGTTCCTTCAATAAATCGATATATTAACATGGATGCAACGATCCAACTGGTTTTTTATGGATCACAATAGAGCATGATCAATAGTGCTATAGAAGTTCCTTCAATAAATCAATGGGTCATATTTACATGGATGCAACGATCCAACTGGTTTGTTATGGATCACAATAGAGCAAGATCAATAGTGCTATAGAAGTTCATTCAATAAATCAATGGGTCATATTTACATGGATGCAACGATCCAACTGGTTTCCGAGAACTTAACTGTCACTGTGTAGATATTCAGACCAACCAATGAAATTGCTGGTACAATGGTGAGTGGGCCAATGATTCTAGAATGAAACACGAGATTACAATATTCAGCAAAATATATTATTGATTAAGCGTTGACATCAGAAAGACAATATTGTTATTGTACGCTTCCGTGTCTGTTCCATGGTATTTATTAACAATGATGACGATAACGGGCGACAACGAGGATGATGATGATGATGATGTTGATGAAGAAGATGAAGATGATAGTGAATATTATGACAATGATGATAATGATAATCGAATTATATTGAATTGAATTGAATTCAGTCTTCAAGGCTAATAATAATAATAATAATAATAATAAAAATAATAATAATAATCCTAATACTAATGATGATAATAATAATAATCCTAATACTAATGATAATACTAATATTAATAATCCTAATATTAATGGAAGGAGAGGTGTCGACTGTGTACACACTAACCGCCTTTGTCTGCCATCAATAAAAATATCCCGGTCAGGGTTAAATCATTGTTTTCTATAGCGGTGAACGTGGGAATATTTAGTTTTCATGAAATTTTAACTTTGAAATTTAATTTATTCTTTATATTAACGACTCACAGCAAAGAACCACTGTCTGTGCATTCCGTGCTGAATCAATCTGTAGTTGGCGCACTCAAATTAACATAGGCTAATTCAAATATTCCGGATTGCAGACAGTGACCGTAGAAGCGTACGGACGTAGATCTATGTAATCTGCTCGCTAAAAGTGCTTACTAGTTCTATAGGCTACAGGGCAACCTAAGATAAACTAGATTCTACAGTAGAAGGTAAGTCTAGACATATATTTTAATATTGTCTATTCCAATTGATTCCCTATTTTGGCTTGGCCAGGATATTGTTCTCTGACTGAGTACTCTGACATCTCAAGATCGTCAAGAGACCTAGACCTAGATCTAGATCTAGATCGAGCTAGAAAGGTAGATCTAGAACAACGTGTAAGTTATGTTAATTTCTTTTTCATGGCCATAGATCCAAGCCTAAAGCGCTGGTTAGATCTAGATCTAGATTCTAAATGAGATTTAGACTTAGACCTTAATTGGGTTTGGATCAAAGTTCATAGGCCAGTCAGCATAGGAATAGATCTAGATTTCTACATCTATCTAGATCTAGGTCGGATTATCTCGGGACATAGATCTGAAAGTGTTTACGGCAGTCAGCAGAGGAACAGATATAACTATAAATTTATCTGTAGTGAATGTACCCCCGGTGACATGGTACGCCCAGTGACATAAAGCCGATTTTTCAGCTCACTTATGGTCATTGAGCTTAATCTGTGTCAATGTTTTAGTTTACACATGGAAAAGTAATTATTTTATCCTGAAATAAGTCACATTTCATACCAGGAAAGTTATTTTCATCCTAGATTGCGTGTCCCCATGTCACTGGGAATACCATGTCACTGGTGGTACATCCAGTCTAGACCTAGATCGCATCCAGGACATAGTGCTATGACCCAATTTTGTGTTTTTCCTCCGGATGCGCAGGGAAAGTGTGTGCCTCACGCCACGTAAGGGCACATGAGCATAGAATCCGCATAATACTGAACGTATGCGGCTTTTGCAAGAAGAGGATGTGGCGCAGGATTCTTAAAGAGAGCGAGATAGTCTGACAGAAAGACACACAGACAGATATAGGAAGACCGACAGATCTAATAATATAGACAGAGAGGTACAAGCACCCAGAGAGAGAGAGAGAGAGATAGAGAGAGAGAGAGAGA
>JASKDV010074139.1:0-15267 GCA_032466395.1 Aegires albopunctatus | reverse complement strand
ATTATTATTATTATTATTATTATTATTATTATTATTATTATTATTATTATTATTATTATTATTATCATTATTATATTGCTCAAAATGATTTGGAAATTAATATTGAAAAGTGTTATTGAAAATAGACCAAATACTGTAAAATTCAGGTTAAGATTTACATTTTATATATATTATTGTCTCATTTGCCCTGATGTAAAAATGAAATATGATTCCACAGATAACCGTTGGTGTTTTTGGTCATGAAGAAGCTGTGTTAGACAAGCCAATCAGTCCGAATGAATTGAAAGACATCCTGTATTCTAGATGCCTTCCTTGCGATGTTTGCCAAGCTGTGTTGCAGCAAGAGTTAATCTTGTCAATTGGGAAATTGATTGCTACTTCTCCAGAGTTGTTTGAGGGCATTCTTAAAATTCGAATTGGGTTAGTTCTTTTGTAGTTTTCTTTTATCAAAGATATATTTCAGTCTGATTTAATTTTTTTTTTGTATTTTGTTGTTTTAATGAGCACAGTGAATCGAAGAAAAACTTGCCTTGGACACTTGGACAATAAAATTAAAGATCTATATGCAATATTATTATTATTATTACTCATATATTTTTTATTATTATTATTATCATTATTGCTGTTGTTGTTGTTATTGTTTTCATTGTTATTATCATTACTATTATTATTTCTCTTTGTTATCAACTCTTTTAAACCTTAAAAGTATTGCAATTATCGATCTGTTGAATCCATATCAAGTAATTAATCCTTGATTTATCTATCTTGTTTTATAATATCTTGATATTGTCATCCTTTTTTTCTCTCCTAAAAATTAGAAATATTTGGGATAATCGACATGTAAAGAGAAGGAAAATTATTGTATGTTGCTTTTAGATTTGATTTTTCATATCATTGCAGTGAATGTTTGACCTCACAAATTCATAGCAATATAAAATGAATGCCAACTAATGTTCTGTTGCAATTCTTTCATGATAGATCGGTTGGGAATGAAGCTATTAGATTGATCTTCCTGGATTTTGTAGACATAATTGTCATCGTTATTATCTTTAATCCATGCAATGACAGATGGTTTATTCGTGCCATGCAAAGTGAATTAGAGATGGAAGAGGAAGAAAACAAGCGCGTTCTCAGTGAGCTCTCTCCTCATCAGATTAAGAGAATGGTTTGGTCTATTTTGACAAGAAATCAACTGCAAGCTGATCTCAGGTAAGTGTGTTGTATACTTACCGCTTGTATCATATCCTTTTTTATAACTTTTTATTTTGCATAATAATTTAGGGAAAAAATTTAGGAACGAAGGGAAAAGTAAAAATTCATGTTTTATTAGTAATTGTGTCGGATGGCAAGCCATATAAGTAGGATTTATTTGTGGTTCTTTCCATCCATTGGGCCCGTTAAGCAGATTTTAGATTCTTTAAGGGGATCCTAAAATTGCCTCATCCCTACTGATAAATTTGTTTGAATCTCTCAGCTTATTGAATTTTTTGTATTTGTATATATATGTTCTTTGCTTTTATGCTGTTTGTTAGAATGTAAGTGCTCTTGTAATAGTCATGAATATAATATACTTGACCACAATTTTACTCTGCTACTATTGTCTAAATTTTACATATAATTTCATGTATTTTTAGGACACCATTTCAAAAACGCCACTTGGATGGTGCTCTCAATCGCGTTCCAAAAGATTTCTATGACAAAGTCTGGGAGATTCTAGAAAAGACCCCTGGTGGTATCAAGGTGGCTGGTTACCTCTTGCCCCAGGTCAGTTGCATTGGTATTAACAATTAACAATTATTAAAATTTATATTCCTGATAATAATGTAGCCTAAATTTTTATGGTTATTCATTAAATCGTTTTGTTGTTGACAGCATTCTCCTGAATTCATCAGAAGAAAAAAAAAGCTTCATAATCCTCCGTTGAACTTATACTAATGCATTATAATTATTGAATTGTGATTATATGAGATGTTGATAATTATCTGGAAGAGGAGATAATTTTGAATCACACTTTTTGGGTTGTTTTACAGTTGTCCATAAACTTGTTTATTTTAGAACAACTGCTAATGAAACTTCACAGTCATAAAGGCCCCTGTTCAAAGATAAGGTGTCAAATTGCATAATAAAATGTGTTTTTATACATGTAATCATGTAAATAATAAATGTGAGAATCAAGGACAATTATTATTATTATTATTATTATTATTATTATTATTATTATTATTATTATTATTATTATTATTATTATTACTATTATTATTATTATTATTATTATTATTATTATTATTATTATTATTAATAATCCTATTATTATAGACAACAACTGAGCTTCAGATGTTTGGAAATTGTAGTTTATAAATAATTGAAATAATTTCCTCTTTCAAGCAACCAACGCAGTCAGATATGACTATGTATGAACTCAACTTTTCTCTTCTGGTGGAACAAATGTTGAGCAAAATCCTTGAACCATGCTATAGGCAATTAATGGTTGAGGTAAGTAATTTGAATTTTAGGAAATTTTGAAATTATCCTTGTGACTTCAGCAATTGTATTTGTATTTTATTTATTTTTAATAAATAGAAACAAAATTGAAGAGCCTTTTTTTTAAAGCTCTGTCCTCCCAAAAATATCATTATTTTCAAAATTCTTGTAAAATTTTACTTTTCTCATACATTATGAGAAAACTTTCTTCAATTTAATATTTTTTTAGGAACTCCGGGCAAAAAAATTTTCTTTAGAGTTTATTCCAAAGTACAATCAGAATAATCCAGGTCTCATTGTGGTGTGGCTACTTAGGTCGACATGCCAAGGAAAGAAACAATTTTTAAAAAGCAGGACTCCGATTGTTATATTATTGTCATTAATTTGAACTCCATTAATTACTATTTTAATAATGTTACTTGTTAATGAAGTTTTCAATATTGATTTATTGTTCCAGGCTTTCATGGTCGTTTCCACCATCCTTGAAAGAAATCCAGAGTTGATGTTTCACCAATCTGCCAATATGGACAAAGTATGTCATTATGATTCTTATTAGAATTTAATATTTCACATTATCATTTTATTATCGTTATTAATGGTGTCACCATCATCATCATCATTATTACACTTATTATAATTATCATAATTGATGTTGTTTTTGTTATCGTTTAAGCAGTGTTCAGTTGTAACTCATCAGATGGTTGATTTTGTTTTCCTCGATCTGAATTATTCTCTAAATTATAAATAGATTATTTTTTTCCACATTATTTTTGGACTTATCTTTTGAATTTTCCCAGAAACAGATTAATGATAATGCCAATATATATTCTGCTGGCACAGACTTTTCTAATTATGATAGTAGACGAGTTTGTAGATCTTGATTCTTTTAGTAACTAAATTTCTTCCCTCCTGTCGGTTTTTCTTTTAAAATCAAGATTATCCATGAAGCATACGATGAATTCCAACAAGATTTGAACCGAATGGAAGGGATGGAAAAGGAAGATGACATGCATCGCTTTTACAACACGCCTCCTAATGTCAGATATGGCACCACAGCCTACATCGGTAAAGCTGTGATCAAGAATTTATTGGATGGGGATCTGAGAGTTGTGTCTGAAGATTTGTGTTGCTTGTCTTAGAAGTATTCTAATTTTTATCCCGTTTGTACAATATTGTCGCAGAACAATTATCTTTGTGACCCTGTGTGTGTTTTTATTTTTTTTACCTTATAATATAATGATTTTGTTTTTAAGTTTAAGGAGGTTAGATTAATCTTATTTCATGTTTTCATTATCTAAGCTCCTAGGGCTTGTGAAATTTTATTGAGATAAGGTGCTACATATAATATGTATAATTATGATTATTGTTAGTAATATTTCAAGGCTAAGAAAGAGTAGTAATGTACAGTAATGTATATATATATATATGTATATATATATATATATATATATATATATATGTGTGTGTATGTGTGTGTGTACCTTCTGTTTTCTTTATTACAACAAAACCTAATGCATCTGTGCCTTCATTTATTATAAACCAGCATGACATATCAATTTTCAATTATTTTAACTTCGATAGACATATATTTTGTTTTATATTTATTCATGTACTGTGCTGTAGATGAGCTTTATGGCTGTGGAAGGGTACAAAAATGGCTAAACCTTCATCAAGTGCATGAGAAGTAGGCCTATCTTGAAAATCAAATGACAAGACAAAGTCAGAAATGAGGACCTTTAGAAAATAACTGGACAAAAACCAATAGAAGAGTAAATTGGGCTCAGAAAGGGACGATGAGGAAGCTAAGTAACGTCACCATATAGTCATTGAAATGGAATCCACAGGGAGCTTGAGACAGGGGTAGGTCATGGAGGACATGGAAGGGATTTAATGATAGAGAGATCAGAGAGATTGGACTCAAGTGGAGCAAGCTTGAAAAGATAGCCCAAGATAGAGATGAATGGAATTTGCTTTTGCGTAGCCTGACAGGGTTGAGAAGCAATGATAACGGTGATAATGTTGTGCTGTAAATGATATTTTGTCTTACATGTACCTTGTCTCTTATTATCATTGTTTGGTTGCTATGTGATACTCATCTACTTAATTGATATTTATTGCGAAAATGCCTGTCGTTGCAAGGCAGCTCTTGAAGAAGACGTCAGATGTTTTTTAGGGCTACATTAAAAATGTACAAGCATGACTTAACAACATTTAAAACCCTGAGATGACTGATCACGATTAAACTGGTTTAATAATCAAACAAACAAACAATGATGTGCAATGTGAAAATCATCGAAACGTTTTCTTGGATGCCTTGAAAATCATCCTTAACTCTTTGAATCCCACCAATACGATTTTTCCAGCTCTGCGTATTTAGACACCAAGCCAATATTTGTGGCTCAGAATATTATCACTATAATATCACCCTAATTCACAAATTGTATAATGGCCCCTTATAGAGTGTGAATAGGTTATGCATTATTTACAATGTGTAATTGTAGTAAATGAATTGGGTATCAAGGAGGAAGAGTGTTTATAACAATTATTTGATCTTCTATAGATTTCATAAATGGTGAAAGATTGACAGAGCTGAAAAAATGGAAAATGAAAAATGCAACCATGAAAATCTCTTGGGGACTCAGAGTTAATACTGTTGTAAAGTATAGTTGCCAACCAGTAGAATAAAATCATACTACTAAGTACGATTTGACCAATACAAAAAACATGATTGATAATCTTATTAATTTCATCTTGAGTAAAAAATTCTGTTTCAGTCACCTTCTCTCCATTAACTAGGCTTGAAACAGCTATGAATGATAAGGCAACTTCAGTATTATCTCTTCTGATGTTTCCATTCATTGCTACAGGGTTTTTACTTCTTGAGAAAATGGGTGTTTGCATATGACCACGCAAAAAGTTTGATTTTGGTTTCTGAGAAGTTAGCAGCTATGCTCTTGTATTTTATTTAGACAGACAGTTTTCAATACAATGAAGTAGACCTGACAGATTCATACCCCTTTGATCTATGTCATTGATACGAGAAACAATGTACCTGTACTGTATATTAGGCTGATGTCCTTCAAAGCTAGTCTTTTTTCTTCTGCCATTCATTGATGTTTGTTTTGTTTTTATTAATTTTATTTTATCAACAAACGCTTTACATTGTCATTTACGTCAATAAAAGGAAAATAGAAAGGGTGAATGATGTCATGAATGCCAAATGACAAACAACAAGCACCAGCCCTATGTTATGACCATAGAAATATACACTTTAGAATACGATCATGACTGAAAGCTCTTTGTCTTTAGTTTGATGAGTGAGAGACCAGAAGTAAGGGACCCAACTTGCTAACTTGCCCAAGTAGGAATGACGATTAACATTGTTCTCATTGGGGCCACACAACTTTTGCTCGTACGGATTCTCTTTCTTCTAACTTTGTGGCAATAGCTCAATTGGAGCCATGCCATTTACCTCATATGGATTCTCCTTTGTCTGATTTTATGGTTTTGACTCATGACTGGTGCATCATGTGAAGAATGTAAATAATAAGTAAACCATCTTGTTTGGTTGAACAAATCTTATCTCTATTATAATATGTCTGAGTAGAATGTTGTTATTGCTTTTGTCATTTTGTCTTTTCTGTAATCATTTAGAAGCTTTGTGATATTTTTATATTGTATATAGTCTCAGTCTTTATTAAGAGCAAAAAGTGCTCTTTTTGAAAAACAAACATTTTCATCTCTACATTATACTTATACTCTTTATCAAGATAAAAAGTCAAGCCAAAGAGTAAGACTACATTTACAATTACTTTATAATCAGATCAAGATTGAAGCCTGGTGTTCATAATGATTCATAATATGATGCTGAATTTCCTCATAAGAATGCATATATAAGATTAAAACACATTTAAGCTGCTATTTATGCGGAGGAATAACGTTACCATGCTTACCAAATGACATTGATAATTTGGTCAGTGTTTTAAGTAAAGATATTGATAAGAAAATTGTAACTTGTTTTGAAGACCTTGATACTTCCTGAATTGAAATGGAATTGCTCTTTAATCATACTTTTTTTAATTAATCACATTGAAATGAAAGTTTTTTTTTAGAATGCCCTATATAATTATTATTCTTTTTTATTTATTATGATGCCCCTAGTACAAATCACTTAGATTATGATGTCTAGTAGTAGTGTAGCATTGATGAAATGCAGAGAGCGGAGAATGATTTTTATTCTTCTCCTCTGTCATGAATGTGGTTAATAGCACCGCTCTGCAGGAGCTCAGTATTTGTGATGGTATAGATTTTTCTTGAATATATTAATGTTGAAGTTGAAGGCAGTCATAGCTGTTTCATAAATTCACTACAGCTTTATCATGATTGTAAGGAACATTTTATTACATCAGCACATAGTAATTTGTTCTTTGTAAGGAATCTCATTTGTTAGCCAAGGTGTTTGCTGCATTGGTATTTGCAATATCTTTTCATTTCTATAGATCTAGATAGCATTTTTATGCATAATACATTTATGTTTGAAGTATTCTTCCATTGGGATAAATGTTTTATTAATTTCAGTAAAATTAAAGAGCATTTTTTACAAAACTAGGATGCCTGAGAAGTTAAATGTGATTTATGGTCATGTCTGATAATTGTGTCCTTCAAGCTCTTTTTACATGCTGTCCCTGCGGAAAGCTGCAGCCGCCAATCACAAAAACAAGTAATCTTTGCAGTAAGTTGTTTGCCTGGCTGTGATCTTTGTGGTTCATTACATTGAGTTATTGATTATTTAATAATAATCAGAAACCTACCCATGATTTTATTTTTATTGACAATAAATGTTAGCTAAGGCTGACTTATCCCAGCAAATTTGATAATTTTTGATTGCATGAGATTTTTTCTTTGCTGATTCACTTTTGGCTTCAGTTTGACTTGGCTAGCCCCTTGATGTTAAGACAAAATTAGGTCGGATTACTAGATCCAATACACATATTTATAATATATATATCCTATCTTACCAACCATATATTCTTTCTGTCTGATGTTAGATTAAGGGAGCTTGTTTTTATAAATACTCCCAGCTTGGTCACCACAATATGAAATTCTAATTTGTGAAGACCAACCCTGGGAATTGCCTGGGTGGTGTGAGATTTGTGTGTAAATTGCCTTTCCCAAGAAATCTACACAGGGCCAAGCCAGATCAATTGAAACTCTTAATAGAGAATAACTCAAGCTTGGAAGGTATCTATCATATTTGAGTCACCCCTCCTTCCAAACATAATAACTTAAAACCAAATAACTGCTATTTAAAAATAACATTATTATAAATCGAGATCAACCAAATTCATGTTCAGATTCAACAATATACACAATTTTCTACATCAACCAATATTTAAACTTAAAAAGGAAAAAGCAAACTCAATAATTCATTTCATTGAAATAATATTTTTATTTAAGGAATATTGAATAGTATCTGCCATACTGTTTTGAGCTATCTAAATGTAAAGTAGATCTATACACGCAGTGAACAACATCCATACAAGTTACAGACCGAGGCTTCTTAACAAAGGTAAGAAAAAAGGAAAAAAAAAATTGTACAGGAGTAGATTTTTAATATTTAATTTATATCACATGGATAGGTCAACAGTATACCCCCGTATTTCTTTAACATTGGACAATCAAATCAAAAGAAAGGCAGGATATTAGTATATAACACCAATGCCCATGAGTGATGGTAATAATAGCATGATGGATGACACTGATTGCCTAAATATTTCTGAAGTCAGAAGATGAGGTAAATTAATTGCAATATGCACAGATCTTTGATATTTTGTTACTTTTTAATAATAATAATAATAATGGAAAGCATTTGTATAGCGCATATCAAATATTTCTCTATGCGTTAGGATTGTGGGAGCGGCCGTTAAGCGCTAAACCACAACCCGTCTCCGCTGATACTAGCCTCTAATGCAATCTTTCATCATAATAATGAGGCAGGGGCATATTTTCCTAATAGGCCATGGTAGGAATTACATTTCGAATTTTGCCTGGGTGGCAGATAGAATGGCCTGCTCTTATCAATTTTCAACCACCGAGAGTTCATATACATGCGCAAAGGAATGTTACTTAACCCTTTAACTGGCATAACACCCAAAACCGTCCAAATATTTAGCTAAGTTTGATCAGAATTTTGACATTAATTACTACAGGAAATGTAGAGAAGTTTATATTAAAAAAACCTAATCAGGATTCTATTCCAACCATTGGTAGATTATTTGAGCTCTTTTTCACTTCAAAACAATCTAACCTAGGCCTAATCTTTTACTCTCCCGGAAGAAGTCGTCTGTTAAAGGGTTAAGTGACATATTTTTGAGACAAATTAAAAAGTGCCTGTGTTCAATGCCAGTTAACTAATGCTAGTAATTGCAGCTGAATATATTGGATTACTCAATACTCAATTGATTAGAATATTGCATTCAATTCAATGCCCATATATACACCAATACTACAATATTTCATTATAACGTGAGGCAGGATTGTTAATTATTTCTCAAATTATATTTGGCTTGTTAGGAATCTTGGTCAATTCCACCACTTTATATATAGAATATTGCCTAGAAAGAGCATGGAGTCTTCCTTGGATTCTATAAAACAAAGCAAGACAATACAAATATTGAATTAATGGTAATTGATTTTATAGCGTGAGACTTCTCGTGTAGTAAGAACAGACTGAATGATAACAACTAATACTTTCGACGTTCGATATCCCAATCAAAAATAGATTTACACTCATCAGAGCTGGATAATTTATTTTCTGACACTAGCTTTTGCTCATAAAAAAAAGGAGAATTTCATCGCTAACTAACAGAGCATGGTTGGGTAACACAATGATGAAACAATAGTAATATAACATGCAACTAAGATTAAGAGAATAAATAAGAAAAATGGAAGCATAAATGGATGTTTTGCAAACTCAAAAGTTACATGTACATTATAATATAATTTACATTAAGATATATATACCTTGAATTCCAAAGCTAAATCACAATAAACATTGAATTCGATAAAAGGAAGGAAAAAAATCAATCACCGATATATATTTGATTAAATTATTCACAACACTTAGGAACAATCATCTGCTCAGGTACCCCGAGCAGCGATGATTAATTGCTCTTATGACATCAACTTTATTTTGAAACAATGAATGTACAGTATAAGATATAAACAAACAAATTAAATTTATGGAACAACACTAGCTTTTGCTTTATTCATTTTTTCTCTCCAGGCTGAACATATATTTTTTTTTGTTTAATGAAATAGGGCAAAATATAAGAAGAGATAGTCAAGATCATAAACTAAATTCAAACGCAAAGATCAATTATAATGTAATAGGATTGGAGGATAAGGACTTATTTCCGAAAAATTAAATATAAGCTATAAATTCTTACAAGAGCTTGTGTCCTTAAAAAAAAAATAATCAGGCAAATGATAGAAATATGGTATAATGCATTAGCAAGACTAGTTTCTACACTAATTTATGTAAGCAAGACTAGTACTAACTTTAACAAAATAAATAAGTATACACCCTATATATAACATACATGTAGACGGCTAAATTGTGACAAGTCACAACAAGTCAAGATGGTAATTAGGCCATGTTAGCTGTAAAATAAATATGTTAATCTGGATGGAGTACCATCTAATGCAAGAAGCAAAGGCAATTTGAGCATTCTGAAAGTAATGGCAAATTTCCATTTACTTGATGCTTAAAGGACATCAGTTCTTTTTTTCTCTTTATACTCATGAACTATTAGAATCTTATGTGGCATGCTGCACTGCAATAGATGAGCCATGTGCAGTGATCTTAAATATCATAAATAACTATAATTATAATAATGCTTGATAACAAATCTGGATGATTAATAAATATTAAGTATACTTAAAAAGACTTGAATCATGCTACCACATTCTTTGGCAAAAGGCAGAACAGGAAGGCATTTTGCTTGATCACATCAATGAATCTAATAATATGGTGGAAATAACATTTATCTAAATGCAATCAAGTTAAACCAGACAACTCAATTCTGGGCATTCAAGCTAGATGACAATATTTCTAATGCAGAGTGATTTGTGTCAAACTTCAAGATAAGGAAGATCATTACAAAAATAGTAAATTGTCTCTTGTTGGCAAAATCAATCATCAGTACATTGTAAGTTGAATTTCAGTTTTAGCTGCAAGGGACAAACTTTATAAATGAGCAAATCCTTTCTACATCTACATCTCTCTTTCGCTCTCTCTTAATATTGCAGAGTTTAAAGCTCTCCCATTAGCACTTTCAAATTTGGATTTTTCAGGTCTTGTCGGGACATTTCTCTGGCAGGATTTTAAAGGTGGTGAAGAATTCAATGTAGAGACGTGAACCTTCATTGTATGGAGTGATAGTAATAGTTAAAGTGTAAAGAACCTGCTGCCCAGCAATCAACAATATCTTAAAACGATGTTATGAAAAGGAGGAAAATACATTACAGTAGAACAAAACAGGGAGGCTATAAATCAAAATAACATCTTTGAACTACAAAGAACTCAATTATTTCAACTTGCATCATCCCCCACCAGATCAAATCATAAGAAAGCAAAAAGCAATCTCAATAATTGTAGGGTTTGCCAATTATAATGAATTCCTTGTGAATAAGGTTAAAAAGATAATCAAGATATTAACGACTCTGTAATGTATCTTTGTCATTCCAAATGTTACATATATATGCCTATTTCAATTAAGCAATTAAAAATAATAATAATTGTGTATTAATAAACTCCCGATTCTAAGATTCCAAATCAGTTAACTGGCGGAATCCAGATCCAACCCAAATAATAAGGTAATATAGTTAGTTAACAAATAACTTTGCATTCATTAAAGAAAATGCGGTGAGTCCTTTCTTAGTGGAGATGGAATAATATTTGTATACTGTGTATGACAATCATTAGATATTCTAGATTGGAGATATGATAACAATATTGCAATCAAAGGTGGAATTCATTGCATATTTATCTATCTATCTATATATATAATATATATACAGTTAGTTTACAGTAAAGGCACTAGAAGGATCTTTTGAAAGTGCATCTCTTTCTCGCTCTCTCTCTCTCTCCGCTTTGCTCTCACATTAAATGTTACGATCGTCTATGATTCCTGACAAAGACTTCATGAGGTTTGTTAATTAATAATATCAATTCAATTATATCAAAATATGGCATCAGGAAAGGGTGATTTTAAGACATAGGAATCTAATAATATGATTATCCCTAAATGAGGTGACTGATGGTATAAGTTTATTAAAAGCAAAAGAGCTATCGGACAAATTGCAAAAATTGTAAGCAGGCATGAATGATACTGATATCACAAAAATCTTGAGATCTGCTGACAAGCTCCAAATACACATACATTATTAATCTACAACTGGTTCTATATAAACACACATTATCTTATAATATGACAATGATGCTATTTTTTGGTAATGCGTGTTCTAGATACTAGAAAGAATCCATGGAGATTAAACAATTTTTAAAGATTTTGATGTAACCAAAACCATAATAAATAACATTATTTGGGCAGCTGGACAGATGAAAATAAGGCCAGGTTTTTCAGATATAATTCTATATTAAAAATTAAAAAATATAAAAGAGAAGAAGAAGAAGATGGGAAAAGAAAAAAAGGGGGTCTACCATTAAAAATACCATTGTCAGTGATGAAATTCCACTATATTGAACAGTGCCTATCTCTCTAAATCCATCAACTGGGTGTATTCCTTCATGCAAAGGGAACATTATCAGAATTCTACATTAGCATCTTTAAAATGCCAAGCATATTCTTGATTGCCTTTTTATTAAATGCAACTCTATGATTAAAGTACGTTCCAAATCAATCTGGCAAGATCATAGACCGATGGACTGATAGATAAAAAAAAAACACCAATCCATCAGTACAGTGAGCAAAAAAATCAAAGGGATAACAAAAGGGAATATTTGATTCATCAATTAAACAGCATCATATTGTAAAACACCAGGCACCCAAGATAGGCCTGGTCTTTGTCAAAACTAACTTTTATTAGGTTTTTGATTGGATTGCAAGAGAAACAAATGAAATTATCAAGCCCATAAGTGTGGTTTCTGAGCAAAATGATGCTTAAGAAGTTCATAAAAACCTAAATAGCCATCACAATTCCTTGAGTAATCAACAAAACCTACAAATTTATTTGCAGAATGGAGACCTCCAAAGAGATTGCAATAGGACTTTCATTGTCTAATAGACCTAAAATATTCATAGTGCAAAGCTTTAAATAATTACCTTTGCAACTACTAAAACATTTTTTTTAATGAAAACCCTTTTAGAGACTCTTTCTTTAGGAAGAATGACATAAAAAGGCTACCCCTGAAAGCATTAATATCAAAAGGTGATGAGATAAAATTATCTATTAAGATATTGAAGAATAAACGTGTGTTGTTTTTTTTTATCAACGAAAATATAAGTGAATACCAGATCTTAATAAAAATAAATTATTCTTTCCTGTATGCTGCAACTACTCTCAATGCTTTAACCATTTACGACCATAAGCATTTGAACCTTACACAAGACAACTAGGAGCCTAGTAATAGTACATTGACACTTATGGTGACAAGATTAAGATAAAAATTTGATTAAAATAGTTGAAAATATTGGAGTGAAAAGGGAAGGGTATATATATAAAGTGTCATCCTAGATACAATAGGCTAAAAATTTGTGAACTAGTTGTCCTAAATCACTTTTCAATCAATGCACACGTTGACTGTTGCGGGAAGACTTGCAGCCTGAGGGACGCATTAGCTTGTTGCGTCTATTGTGTCTCTTGGATGAAGAAGAGCACTCATGCACGAGATTCCACCTATGGCATTTCTGGTTACTAATGTTTTTCTGCTTGTGACAAATCTCACGACATTGAGCATTTCGGGATTTCTCTGCCAGTTTTTCTGGACATAGCTGGATAGCATGGAGAGCTGCGTGGGTAGAACGATGACGAATAGGACGGACACTTTGAGAGACAGCTTGCACATTGTTACTATCCACCCGATCCTCAACTTCAGTTCTCTCTTCCGTAGGTGAAAGCCGCCCTGCCTCGGGCATGGTGTCTGCAATGGCAGGAAGAGAAAGCAGGGGATGAGGGGAAGAAAGATCAGAAGATGGTAGATAATGGTATACAGACATGGATGGATGTTCAATCAACAAGTTTTCTAGAGGACTGGAAGCCAACGGTTCAGAGTCATCTATTTGAGAACCCGTAAAGCATGGTGGAGGTGCGACAACCCATGCTTCACTAGCCTGACCATTGGGTCGGTACGTGGCATGAGATCTGCCTGAACAGGCAGAGAAGACAGACTCAGGAGAGGACGGCCGGAAGCTGCTGGGGTCAACTCCATTCTCTTCAGAGTCAGAGGCACTGCTTCCTGGTTCAACATTGAAAAAGCAGTTTTCATGCTTGATGTCTGGACTAGACTTAGCAGGCTGAGTAGCTAGATGTCGAGCCAGTGAGTCAGCATCATCCAACAGTTCCATTTCACATGTTGCCCCATGAGTAGGCGATGGATGATGACACAGTGGATTGGAGGCAGGGTGATGGGAATGGTAATAATGATGGTGGTGGATGTTTACGTTTTCCTTGTCTGAGGAAAGATAAACCAGGAGACACAAGGTCATAGCCATGATATATTGTGTGTAAGAAACCCAAAAGTACTTAGAAACGTAAATGGACCAGAGGTCAAAGTCTTCTTAGCCCATTTCCTGACAAGCCAAACTCACTAAATAAAACAAAACTAATGTAGCAAATCTGATAAAAGTGAGAATGATTGTTAAACTCTAAATCAAAGACATATCTATGCCCTCTTTACTAATCATTATCTGCCTCCTTTAAGATATTTCTCTGGTCATCCAATCGCCTAGTGTTCACCCATTGGAGGTGTCGGTGTACTAGTGCTAACACAGCTTGGTACAAGATAAAACAAGTAACAATGAGGAATTGCATCCTGCTTGTGCACTCTCTCAATTACCACAGCTCATTGGCATTGTGTTTCTTGGTAAGAAACTCTCTCCACTTTATCTCATCCAACTCAGGTGAAATGTGTACTGGACCCTAAGAAAATAATGTGGGAAAAAGAAATGTAAAAAAATAAGAAGCAAGAAATTGAGCCCCTTACCGACAGCATCGACTAGAATCCAATCAGTGTCATCAGGATTCACGATTTCTTTCACTAGTGGATCTTGTTGGGATTGGTCAGCATTCTCTTCTTCATTATCAGCAGCACCCCACAAATATCTGGCCACAGAATTGAACATGACTGATAAATGCGTTGGTAGTGAGGTAGGGAGACCGATCAAATGGGCAAACTGGAGCAATCAGGGCTGGCAGGATGGCTTGACTACACCACAGACACACTAAAGCAACATGGATAACTCTGGGGAAAGAAAATAATAAAAATGTCAGATTTCATTTGTTGTATTGAATTTAATTTACCCATGTCCACTACTTTGGTGATATCAGGGTATTCCTAGACCGCCTTGTAAACAGCCAAGGATTCTTTTACATGCGTATATTATACACATGGGACCTCCGATATTATAGTTCGTCTCCGATAGGACTTGGCACTCTTAATCCTAGCAACTTAAGGATAGGGGGGGTAGAAGGAAACCCGAAATAAATTTGGATTTCAAATTCAAGCCTGCACGGGTTTGAACCAGGGACCTTTGGTGTGGTAGT
>JASKDV010074028.1:5000-15271 GCA_032466395.1 Aegires albopunctatus | reverse complement strand
ACCCAGTACAGAACAATAGAAAGACATGTGTGACATTTGGTGGCTATGCGTTCAGTAGTTCTTTACTTATAGACGTTCTACGTCGGGTAGGCTAGCGTAATATATATAAGATTTCTCTACATAACAAACTATCTTCAGCAAAGAGTCTAAGTTGAGTGCCTGGAGAGATAATACAGTTTATGTCATTTATGTATATGAGGGAAAAGAGCGGTCCAAGTACTGTTCCCCGCGGAACCCCTGAACGTACGGAAAGACCGATGAGGAGAAATACAAACCACTTCATAGAGGGATAAATATAAAATGCAATGAGGCTAAGTAAAAACAAATAGATAATAAATATAATCAGATTGATTTTTTTTACAAATGAATGACACAAAATAGTAGACAAAAGTGTGAAAGAATAATTGACAGACAAAAATCAACTTCATAAGGATGTATAAGGGCAAGAGATAGAAAGATTTTAATGGAGCAAATTGAAATTCTAAACAGATGGTTAGAATGTATAAAAGAAATATATGATGAGATAAAAGATGATAAGAGAAAAATTATAATAGTACAAAATGGAGAAGGATCATCAATCAATATTTGAAGAAATGTGAAGATATCCATGTATCACCAAATAAAGCTACTGCGCCATACAAAGTGGTTGTGGAAACAATATTGAGGCTCTCTGTTAGTAGGGAATAGAAAAACTTACAAGTTTGTAACAAACACAGATATGAAACCTAATAATCTTTCATAATGGGATAATCACAAAATAATAAGCTTGGTGAGTCATAATAACAAAGATATTTCCTTGAATTATAATTAAGAGAATAAGAAACAAAATAAGACCATAAGTGGCAGAGGAAAATTGTGGCTTTTTGGGGTGAAAAGGAACAATCAATGCCATCTTTGTTATTAAATGAATGATTATTTAACAGGCTCTAGAAATGCAGAAAGTGTGTATCGACGTTTTATCGATTATAACCAAAGCATTCGATAGGATCAGTCATGAGGAAATAAATTATCTTCTTGAAGTTTGGACCCTGACGCAAAGGATCAAAGAATTATAAAAGAAATATAGCAAGGAGCAGCTGATGAGAAACGTGCAAATTCCATAAACATTATATGAGGAGTGGGACAAGGATGTGTATTGTCATCAGACCGTTTCTCTTTGTACAGCGAAATAATGAAGAAAAACATATAAAAAGAAGAAAAATTCTAAATCGATGGCAAAGATAAGGTATGTTGATGATACAGTATCAATGGCAGAAAGTGAAGAATGGTTAGAGCATCTGGTGCATACGATGGAAAACGAGAGCAGGGAAAATGGCTTGAACACAACCTGAAGAATATGAATAAAATTTACTTCAGAAGATAATCAGAAGGTAGGGTTACTATTTTTGGACATGCAATGAGAAAAGAAGGATTGGAAAACCTGACCATAACTGGAAAGCTAGAAGGAAAGAGAGCAGCAAATGGATTGAAAAGAATGACAACAATGGTACCATCAGAGCAATACAAAATCGCGTGGAGTGGAGACATGATTACTGACGATTATAAGCATGTCACGGAATTAAATGAGAGTAGTGGAAATGGAACAAACTTGTCATAACAGGAAATATCGAAGGATAAGTGGCAAGAGGAAGACAGAGAAACAAATGTTTGATGGCATGGCAAAGTGGATGGCAGCAGTTCAGGGCAGCAGTGACTTGATACGAGCATCCTTTGTTCGAGGAGTATGGAAGAACATGATCGCCAACGTTATTCAGCATGCCACTAGGTGACTACCCGCTGCTCAAAGGACCTTTAAAATGTTTGCAAGATAATAATAGAATTACATCTGTCCATCTTTCCGCAGGGCTTTCTGCGCTGTCTCTACCAGACACAATTTTCAACAATCGCTCTCTTAACCGGGGGGCGCCAACTATTCCTTTCTTGTGTATATCTCTCAGGCCCTTCGACGTACATATTCATACAAACATTCTAACCCACGCCCACTGCCTATGCGAGACAGCAACAAACGTTTGCGTAATATTATTCACTGGCCCATGAAATATAATGAGTAGCCAAGGTGTGGCTCAAGCTAGATTCTAGGTCAAGTCAGATCCTTATAGATTTTAATAGCAAATTATAAGTGTTTTGATCAGAGATGAAGACCATAAAGGCTCAAATTAAATGTTAATCAATTAGATAGTTATCATCATAGAAATGTTTACACATATCACGGCTTTGTTTTATAAAAATAGTCTGTTAAACTTATGAGTTGGATCGAACGTGTATCGTACAGATGATACAAAGATAGAACAAAAACCAAAATAGGACAATTCGCGATGACGCGAACGTCTGAGTCGAAAACAAGGCAAGTCGTATATCCCAAACGATACTGTTCGCTGAGTAATGCCTAGTGGGGGGAGACTGTTAGTAAACAGATAAAACCGTTGCTGTCAGAATCAGCACAAAAAAGGCATCAAAAGATGGATGCATTTAATCCTACTAATTCTGAATGTTTTTTTTTTTAAATATCCGTTCTGGATTTCATGCCAAGTAATACAAGTAAATAGGGTATGAGGCAAAGGGGTTTCAGATAAATAATAATTAATAATATTCTTAATGTATTAATCGAGTAATACAAGGTAGCAGTACATATTATCATTGTGCATATCTATTAGCGTCAGATCTATTACCCTCAGTACAGAGTTTGTATAGCATCGGATTATATAATTAATTGCCTCTGACGATGATCCTATTAAAGAGCCCCCCAAATGTTCTTCTACTTCGGTGTTTCATATTATTAAAGTCTTTTTTGTTATCCTTTCTTCTCTTCCTGTACTTTATGTATATTATCGTGTCCTCTTTCATGCTTTATTAACCTTTTCCCCTTAGAATTAATTAATGTCATCATGACTTGTAGTCACCGCTATCGATAATATAGTGTAATATAATGTAGTGTACTTATGAAACGAATGTACCCGATATTTTACGAGACATTATCTATCTAAATATACTTTTAAAAGAGACTGTTAATATGTCTGTCTGTCTTTGTCACGCCTACGGGCCAGACCAGAGAAGTCTCGGTCATGAAACTTTCACTGACGTTGAAAATCATCTATGATCTGCACCTAATTTTACAAGTGAAACTGTAAAGGGCCGGCTAGTGTTTTATAAATAAGAAGATTGTAGACCTGATATCGTAGATATTTCAAATAGGTGATTTCCTTAGATCTCTGTCTGATTTCCAATTAGATAAGTCACAAATTGTGACATTTTACTACAAGCGACGCGATAAATCGAACTCACCGCTTTGCTTCTTTCCGAGCTCGATGAAAAACATAAACGAAGTGGCGAAGATGGATATTTTCGAGGGAAGTTTGGTTTACCTTTATTCTCTCCACGATTTTAACCTGCTAAAAAGCTGATATCATGATAGATAAGAAAATATTTTGATATATCCATTGAATTATACAGTTTTCGGAACGAGCTCATGTGACAACGTAGAATTTATCTATAATATATACTTATAAATTATTATGCTAATGTTCAAAATTAAGTATACACTTTGTTTTTTGCGTTTTAAATCAACAGATCAAAAATGTTAGGCACATATAGTACATTTTTGAAAACTAAATTAATTTTCCTTTCTTTTGATGCATGTTTTATTTTGATAACTAGATTGTTAGCCGAACAGCACATTTTTTAAATCATTGACACGGAAATGGGGTGTTGCAAAATAGACAAGTAGGGAAAAAAATGAGAAATGAATGGGAAACAATACTTGCTTTGAGAACAAAGCAGCCTTCGTCAGTGAAAAATTAAGCAAATAATGAAAAGAATACAATAAATGTTTCAAATAACTGTTTTCCACGGCTTATTATCTTACTTTAATGGTTTAGGATTAATAGCTTTACTCTATTTATTGACTGGAGGAAAGGTGTAAATTGAAAAAAAGATAAGCACAATATGAATAAAATAATTAATACCTCTACATCGTGCAACCGCCTTTTGAGCTAATCATATTTGTAACTCTTCGCTTCACGGTTTTTGTCTAGACATTCATAGCATTTCTTCATAAATATTATGCCAAGTGACGGTATCAAACAGTTGGACTGAATCTCATTATGCCAAATGAAGATATCAACCCAGTTGGACTGAATCTCATTATGCCAAATGAAGATATCAAACAGTTGGACTGAATCTCATTATGCCAAATGAAGATATCAAACAGTTGGACTGAATCTCTGCATCGTTCCTGTTTCCTTGCTGTTCTTTTGCTAATGTCCCATAAGATGGTGTCCATGTCAGGGGAAATGAGTGGCCTAGACATCATAATATCACTACCCGAGTCTTTTAAATATGCAACAGTTGTGCGAGCTAGATGAGCAGTTGCAATGTCAGGTTGAAATGTGCTTTTATAGGCGTGATCCCGGAAGAATGGAACTATATACAAGGAGCGTGAATATCTCTGATGTAGAGTTCTGGTGTCTCAATCATCTCCCATGATCCCCCCCCCCCCCCACCCCTCTCCCTACAAGCCATAACAGAACTATTCCAAATTGACGGCACATGAAGGAAGTCAAAGGTAATTGTCTATTTCAAACAATATAATAATAAAGAATCAGCTTTTTAAATAAAAACCAATTAATCAAAATGAGACAGACGTACCTAACACTAACATAACTATATTAAAGTCTGAACTGCCTTGTTTATATTTATACATGCGCTTCTATTGGAAAAGAATATTGGTGTCAAAGCCAATGAATAGTGGTAGATTTATAGATATATACTATCGGTGAACATCACTCAATGTTAACAATATAAAAACCTTACAATTTCAATTATATCATAGTTCTTAGTTTAGCCTTTGTTTTGGACACCGGTAACTAAGAGATCCTTTCTAAACAACGTGCTCATCATCCGCACGTTCCACAGCCCACAGATCACTCTCTCGTTGGCTGTAAGATGTGTCTCCTACCCATACGAAATCTTCGCTCCAAACGAAATAGTAAACCTCGTATCAACACCGCGGGATTCTCCATTCCTGAACTCTGTGCAGACTTCACAAATTCCCTAGATAAGGCATTTAAAGATTGCCCAACAGATAGCACCACCACTCGCTGGAACTTTTTCTGTGACACACTATACAGAACTACCTCTGGCATCTTTGGGAAGAAACCCAAGAAAAGCGAAGACTGGGTTGAGGCGGGAATCAATGTCATGGAGCCTGCCATTGCTGCAAAGCGTGCTGCCCTACTAGAGTACATAAAACAACCCTCTCAAAAAATTGGCTACCTTCAGAAGGGCATGCAACAAAACGAATAAGATAGCCTGTAAATATGCAAATGAATACTTGCTGAATCTCTGTCACAATATTCAGATCTCAGCAGATCTTGTTAACACCAGCAACATGTATGAAGGCATGAAGAAAACCTTTGGCCCAAGCGCAATCAAGACTGCTCCCCTTAAATACATCTCAGGGCCTCTCATAAAGGACAAAGACAAACAAATGGAGAGATGGGCAGAACATTACGAAGAACTCTAGAGAAAATAAAGTGACAACGCACGCAATTGCTAATATTATTATCTCTCCCCTACCAATTATGGAGGATCTCGATATGCCACCAAGAATCGAAGAACTCAAAAGTTAAAAGTTACAATTGCATTTTATATAGCGCTTATCGCCAGGAGACCTTAGCTTCTAAGCGCTTTTACAGGGCAATCGACTCTCTGTCTTGAGGGAAGGCACCAGGAGAAGATGGAATTCCTCCACAGTTAGTAAAAGCCGGCAGTAAATGTTCACTCCTCCCACACCTATATAAACTATTAACATAATGCTGGGAAAATGGTACTGTACCTCCAAGACATGCGCGACGACAAGATAACAAACGCTGTACAACAACAAGGGCGATCGCAGCGACTGTAATAACTACCGGGGAATCTCCCTTCTCAACATTGTAAGAAAAGCCTTTGTTCGTGTCCTCCTCAACAGACTCAAGCTCCTGGCTGATCGCATATATCCCGAATCCCAATGTGGATTCAGAGCTACCAGATCAACTGTTGATATGGTGTTCTCGCTTCGGCAATTACAGGGAAAATGTCGAAACAAAGGCAACCTCTATATCTTGCCTTTATAGAACTGATAAAAGCATTCGACGATAAGTCGCACAGGCCTCTTCAACTCCTGAAGATGATTGTATCCTTTCATGATGACATGTCTTGCACCATTCAGTTCGATGGGTCACCATCTGATCCGTTACCAATAAAGAGTGGTATAAAGCAGGGATGTGTCTTGGCGCCAACACTCTTTGGCGTGTTCTTCTCAATGCCACTGAGATTCGCTTCCCATGACTCAAATGATCTTCCTATATACCAGAAGTGACGACAACCTCTCTAGCCTCGCCCGTCTTCAAGCAAAACAAATGTTCGCAAAGTTCTCATCAGAGAGATGCTATTCGCAGACGATGCAGCACTTGTTGCTCACTCAGAGGAAGCGCTTCAACTCTTCGTCACATGCTTCGCTGAGGCTTGTAAAGAGTTTGGCCTTACGATCAGTCTAAAGAAAACCAACATCATGGGACAGGATATCAGCGGCACCCCAAACATTACCAATACCGAAGTTGTTCTATCCCAGACTGGTCTCCCAAGTCTTTTTGCGATTCTTGCGCAGAGAAGACTGCGCTGGCTGGGCCATGTCTGCCGGATGGAAGATGGTCGCATTCCAAGGGTATTCTTTATGGAGAACTTGTTACGGGATCACGGCCCATAGGTAGGCCCAAACTACGATTCAAAGATGTCTGCAAGCGTGACCTCAAGGCTTGCAACATCGACCCACCGTACCTGTCTTTGGTCACCTCAGACCGCTTCGCTTGGTGTCATACCACAAAGACTGGTATTTCTCAATATGAAGAGAGAAGGAACAGTCAGCAGGATGTGAAAAGAGCCCGCGGGATCCTGAGGACCAACTCAGCCGCCACAGAAGACAGCGGAGCCTTTACTTGCAGTGGCTGCCAACACATCTGCCGCTCCCGTTCTGGACTTCACAATCACAACAGACGCTGCACAAGCACAAGAGACTAATCATGGTGTAACCTCCATTGTCTCCTGAGACAGACGGACACCAATAATAACTAGACCTACATTTCTGGTATGAAATAATATTTTATTTGTATAGATTTTAAAGGTTTTGATTTAGTGCCATCTAGTTGGTAATATGAATCACGAAGCACGAACAAGGCTAGGTCTAGTGGTCTTAACAGAGCCAGAGATCATTTACAATATTTCTCACTTCAAATTCACTCATAGACATGTCAATATTAAACGTCAAATAATTCAAACAAACATATAACACATGAATTATAATGCTACAAAATAATTCTCGAATTATAGATCTAGTGATGAGATGGCGAAAAGCCAATAGTTTAGAGCGAGTCGACTAGGCAATAGCTTCGGCATGCCCTACGCAGTGGCCAGATCCATGATATAATTTGTTATCAGGATAATGCCAAAAATTATTTAATTGATAAAAAATTTAAGCATTTCATAAAGCATTGTCTACTTATAATAGTGGCTTCTAGTATCATCACAGAGCATAGAGCAAAGCAAAGAGTCGTTACAAGGTAAAAGCTTCATTTTTTGCCCTACGGCCAATCCATTCAGGCAAATTAATGTTGCTCTTTTGAAACCGGCTTGTCGAAAAAATCTATCGGTCTATGATCTAGTAATTGATCACCACTCTGAAAAGAAATGAAGTAAACATAAATATAGAGTGGTTCCAACAGGATGGGGCACCATCTCACAACGCAACAACTACCTTTGTCCTGATGCAAAGTAATTCTTGCTGACCTCATTCTGTTTAGGCGCACTGACAACAATTAGCCAACCCACCGGACCTCAACCCTCTTGACTATTTTTATGAGATCGGCTCATCGGAACTGTATCACCTAAAATGTGTCAGAGAACAATGAACAACCTTCTTGTTGTCGTTGATATATATACTAAACTGTGTGCCAAAATCCGTTTCAAAATTCATAATTAACTGTGGTCTTGAATAATCTATGGGCATATTCCAATAATCATAACAAATTTCTGCTTAAAGGATTCATTGATTGAGACGCCATTTCTACGGGCGAGGTGTTCTCTGACCATTGACTGTGTTATGTCGAAACAAAAAGTAATGTGGGGGAAAAAGGACTATACGTATAGGTTATTTATCTTGTATAATATTGCATTTCAATTTGTTGGGCACCGAACGCATGTTTTCGTAGAAACGACTTCACACATCGATCCTTTTAGAATTCAACTCACATCATTTTGTTATGAATCGTTATCGTAATAGTATAGGTTAAAGACGGCTGATAAGGTAGGGCGTTGAACTCTGCGATAATCAATAGACACGCCCATTTGTCTCAGAATGTTAAACAATATTTTACCATTGGAGTGATATGGAGTGAAAAACGAAAGAAAGAAAGAAAGTGAGTGAGTGTGTGTGTGTGTGTGAGAGAGAGAGAGAGCGAGAGAGAGAGAGAGAGAGAGAGAGAGAGAGAGAGGGAGAGAGAGAGAGAGAGAGAGAGAGAGAGAGAGAGTTTTATATAGCGTGTTTCCACTAGATGTGCCCATTGCGCTTTATAGAGTTTCCTTGGTAGGCCAATGCAATCCAAATACCCTCTCAACCCCTGGCGGGTCATACAGAGAAGCGGCCTTCAGAAAGGCGCTGCATTCTAGCATACTGACAAGATCTTCGTCTGCCTAATATGGCCAGGTACCCATTTTACACTTGAGTACGGTGAGGAAATTCGTGTAAAGAGTCTTTCCCAAGAAATCAACATCGCGCGCGCTCAACCGGGATTCGAACCTGGGACCTTTCGATCACCAGCCCTACCACTAAACCACGATGGATAACTTTGTGTTGCAGTTTATACTGTATGGGACAGCTAGTACGACATGTGAGATGACTAGGGTTTTTTTTTTTGATATAATATTTAATTCAATTATTTCTTTAGTACATGTTATTAGAAATTCGCCTTAGTAACAACAAATATTGGTGCTCCACAAGGATGTGTTTTATCTCCCTTGTTTTTCACAATAATACAAATGACTACACAATAAATGGTGATTTATTAAATTAATAATTGATCAAAATTTGCCGATGATGCAACGATCCAGGGTCTTTTAGAAACAAGCGTAGAAGAAGCACTGTGGAGTAGAAAAGTTAAATACATGGTGGGCACCTTAACTTTTAATTTAAAACAGTATCAAAATGCGTACAAAAGAGCTAATTAGTGCAATATATTGGAAGAGTTAAAAAATGTTTTATAAAATGACATAATTAAATTTCATTGCTGTTTGAAGTAATAAATTAAAAAAAACATTAACGAGGCAGGACCTTTATGCTTCACATACAATGTACTACGTTCCGTTAAGAAAGGATGTGACCGAATATTCCCTTTAAGCAAGAGACATAACACTATACTTGGTTAAACAGATTTGATTTTAGAATTACTTCCCTTGAAACCCAGTAGTATTTATTTACCAAGATGATTTCCTTTCCTTAACTATGTGACGAATCAAAATCCCATTAAGTACGAGGCGGATTATGTGTGAATTGGGATAATAAGAATGAGAGAACAGTTTACCGATAACAACAACAACAGCAACAACAATAGCAACAAAAATAACAACAAAAATAACAACACCAACAACAATAGCAACAACAACAAAAATAACAACAACAATGAAAACAACAATAACAATAACAACAATAACAATAACAACACTAATAACAACAACAACAATATAACAACAACAACAACAAAAACAACAACAACAACAATAACAACACTAATAACAACAACAACAATAATAACAACAACAACAAAAACAACAACAACAACAATGAAAATAACAATAACAACAACAATGAAATTAACAATAACAACAACAACAATAATAAAATCAAAAAGAAATAACAACAAGAACAACAATAACAACAACAACAAAAACAACAACAACAGCAGCAATAACAACAACAACAACAATAACAACAACAACAATAACAATGACAACAACAACAATAACAACAACAACAACAATAATAACAATAACAACAACAACAATAACAACAACAACAATAACAACAACAACAATAACAACAACAACAAAAACAACAACAACAACAATAATAACAACAACAACAATGATAACAACAATAAGAATGATACCGACAATAAGAATAACAACAACAACAATAACTTCAACAACAAAAACAAAAACAACAGCAACAATAACAACAACAA
>JASKDV010074028.1:0-2500 GCA_032466395.1 Aegires albopunctatus | reverse complement strand
TAAGTGTCCATTTATATAGCACTTAATCCCGAGGAACTTTTGGCTCTAAGCGCTTTACAACGAATTTCCACTTCCCCTGGCCGACAGCAACACATATCACACAAGACAATACTGGCAACCTTTAATGCGCAAAAAAAAATTTGGGACACGAGCAACGCTGTTTCAACTTTCAACTAGTGGTTCCTACTATAATGTTGTCCTAACAGGCTACAATTCTGGTCAGGTGTATTCAGTGTTGTTGTAGATTCGACGTTTATAATTGTTATTGAATAGTTACATGACCACGGCTAAGCTGCAGATATGAGCAACTTTTGTTTAACCGTCTCTAACCTATTCTCCTAATATGGTTGTGTAACATGACTTGTTTTGATGAACTAGAGAAGTCACAATGACCCATAACGTCACGCAGTATGACGTCAGAGGTACGATAGCCCCTAAAAAGAATCGATACCCGGTGGGTACTCGTAAGGCTTCAAAGCTCTTATTTTGTTGACTCAAACCGACTATCTCGAGACTCCGATTACACCGTCATAAAGACAAGGGCAGTAACCATGAAATTACTTTCCCGTCAAAACCCACCTGGATTTTTATTGGCCTCTGCTGATTGTACTCTGTTTAAACCTTTATTTAGTGACGTAGTAGTTTCCTCTGTGTCTCTTATCATGATATGAATTGGAACGTAAAGTTGCTATCTATGTCGGTACCTTTATTAAAACTCCCAAACCTATTCTATCTTGTACTACTTTCTCTCTATTTCTATCTCTCCCTCTTCCCTTTTTTTAATGTCCATATTGGTGCAGCTCCCTTCTCTGTGCTTCCCTCTCTTCTCACTATCAACCAGTCTGTCTGTCTCTGTCTCTGTGACACTCTTTCTCTCTCTCTATCTTTCTCTCTTTCTTTCTCTCTCTCTATCTATCTTTCTCTCCATCTCCCTCTCTCTATCTATCTATCTTTCCATCTCTGTATCTCTTTATCTATCTAATATTTCTATAAATCCCTCATTCTCTTTCTCTATCTTTCTCTCTGCCATTTCCTCTCTCTCTCTCTCTCTCTCTCTCTCTCTCTCTCTCTCTCTCTCTCTCTCTCAATCTATCTCCCCCCTCTCTCTCTCTCTCTCTTCTCTCTCTCTCTTCAACACTTTCTCCCTCTTCAACTTTCTCTCTCTATCTCCCTCCCTCTTTAGCCCCGTCTCTATGCGTCTCTCTCTCTCTCTCTCTCTCTCTCTCTCTCTCTCTCTCTCTCTCTCTCTCTCTCTCTTTCTATCTCTCTGTCTGTTCTTCATGTCTGTCAATAAAGATAAGCTCAAAGTCAAGTGACTACCAATGATATTGGTTGACATTACAATCAGTGGCGATTCCAAATACCAACCACACTGATCGAATGGACCAATGAAATGTTCGATATTATTTGGCAGGCTATCGTGGCATCGTGATCTAGAACTAAACATATCATGCTGGTGATCGAAGAGTCCCAGGTTCAAATCCGGGTATTGTAGTCGGGTAGGAAGCGGTATTGTGTTTTGGGATAAACTGTTTATAAAATTTCTCTCCGCAGTTAAGTGCAAATCTTGTGTAAAGATATCATATTGATCTTGGACTAAGTTTCCTAAGTCCTGTTATAACGCTTTACACCAACATCCTGTTATTCTATCTATCCCCTATCAAAACCCCTAACTCGATGAGGCAAGTGTTCAAGCTACTCAACCATAGTCATCAACAAATCTTGTGATTAAATACTATATCGTCAAAACATCGAACTATGGGCAAATCTCTCCTTGCCCATGAGTGAGTGACGCCATTGCTTATTAATTTCCCCGCCCTTCTTTCATGTCCTTCTTGGTTTCTCTTTATGGGCTGATAATAAGTGAATGCGTATGTGTGTGAGCGTGTGTGTTTGTGCGTGTGTTTGTGCACGTGTGTAAAGGTGCGAATTTGTATGTGTTTGTGTATTGTGGTGATTTCAATGGATTAGTTTAGAAGTTATGTGTTAAAGTATCGACATTCTTGGTTCGTGTTTCGATAATCTAAATGTGTTTGATTTCACCTTAAGGAAGTGATATTAGTTACAACATCGATGTCGTTGTTGTTGTTGTTGTTGTTCACGCTTTTGCTGCTGCAGTTACCGCCGACGTTGTTGATATTGTATGCATATTTCTACCGGAATTTTCATTGTCAATCTGAGTTAGAGTGTTATAGGTATTCAAAACCACTGTATATATATAAACAATTGAAATTATTGTAAGATATTCATTTTCACCAATATTACCATTATCATTATCTTATCAGTGTCGTCATTGTTATTATACTATTTGTGTCATTTATCATTATCAAAATAATAATTTTCATGTTCATTGTTTTTATTAATATTATTATTATCATCGTCGTCGTCATTATTATTATTATAAATATTATATTATTATTATTATTATTATTATTATTATTATATTATTATTATTATTATTATTAGTAGTAGTAGTAGTAGTAGTAGTAGTAGTAGTAGT
>JASKDV010073917.1:0-15272 GCA_032466395.1 Aegires albopunctatus | reverse complement strand
GTGACGTCCTTCAATGGGATGTTATTCGCTGTGATTGGATCACTGATTCTTGTATTCTTCCGGAGGATATGAGTTTTATCTTTGTTGATCTTCAGACCTAAACTGCTAGATGTGGTTGACAGTGTCTCTGTCTTTTCTTGTTTATCCTTATATTTATTTGTAATAAATAAATATAATACAATAAAAGGAGATGCTTTTTGTTGATAGAGCATTGCGCTATCAAACTGCGAGCCTCAGGTCCCGGCATATTTTATTCATAGCTTCCCAGTCGACCCAGCAGTGAATGGGTAGATATATATTATAGATCCAAAACAAACACAAATTGTGAATCTTCTCTAGATTTCCGAATCTGTATTACCAAACTTTAGGGACCTTATCATTTGTGGAGGTGTCCAAATCGGCGGATACGATATCGGATGAAACTTAGTTCCTGAATTACGTTGGAAGTGGTCTGCTGCCCCTGCGGACAAACTGGGTAAAACTACGTGACAGCTAAAACCGCCTGATATACGATACTAATATCTAAAATAATAATAATAAATCAATAAAATATCAACAAATATCTTAACCCCTAAAAAAACAAACCTTTTGAACAAGTTTTGGAACAGACCGTCCATGAGGAATGATTCCAAACGTATAGGGAAATGTCATGTTCCTCAGCAGATTTATTTATGGGCAAATTGTATTCATACAAGATTCCAAGATTCTCTTCTTGTAAAAGCATCTAGATCAATGAAATAGGGTATATGTACAAGAAATGAATTTTTAACCAAACTGTTTGATATCATTAAAAGAATAAATAAATGAAATACAATTAAACTAATTCATAATTACGTAACTTAATCCTAACATCAGAAATAAGTACAATTACAAATATGATTTAATGTAATATCACTGTCCTGAAAGGACAGAAGTTTAATTAATGGATTCCTCAAGTTATGTTGCAATTATCATCAATTAAATAGTCTTGAACTTTGATTATTATTTTGTTTAAATCACATACAAACTTTTGAGTGGAGGGTTGATACCCTTTATATTTCTTAATATCTTGATATTCCAAATATATTCATTATTGTATTACAAATTTGTATATCCACGAGTAACCGCAATATTATCAATGTGTTATCCAGAGTCACTTATCTAAGAAGTATAGAATGGATAAATCATTAATATGTAATATGTCTGTTAGTGTTTATTTACCATCACTACAAGGTCATCCGTTGTCGGGCCTAAGGCTGAGAGAGATTCTGGCCTTGTCTCAAGTAGTTTGTAATGGAATACAGTGCCTGCTATTTGAAATTTTCGAGGCCAATCAATCGTCCATTCTCCGTTGATGAGATACTTATCCTTCATATTTTTCAAGGCTATAGATACATTTTGTTATACGATTTAAAAACAGATAATCATAAAGGCAATTATAGTGATGATGCATTTCTCAAATTGGCCATTAATTGGTAATAACATTAATTCTTTATTCTTAGCCTTTGTTGCCAATGAAGATGAAAAGCCTAAGCGGAATGTACCTGTCCTTTTCAACATAGATTTGAAAAATATATATCGTCATATAGCAAGAAGGGAGTAGGGGGGAGGTAGTTAGTAACTACAACTCTGCTGTTTAATTCCTGGAATATTGTAAAATTATTATTGATAAGTATCTGATGATAAAAAGTGTGTAAAACATCAAGATGTTAAAAAGATTCATTTTCAACATCTTTGGAAAAGTAGTACTTCGTTTCTGAGCTCTCAAAATAATTAATTATCTCTTGCATTATTTTTGGAGTTCGTAGGCATAGAGTTGAGTCAAATGAGTTTCAAATTGGCTACTTAAATCAATATATTTTATCAGGCGTGGAAAAACAGACCCCAGAAATGAAATCAAGGTAGGGCCACTTTACACTAAAAAAGAATGAAGCAAAGATATGTTGTACATATTATAAGTTTACCCAGATAGTTTTTGGAAAACTTGGCCTCAGCTACATTGACATGCATGGCGCCACGAGGAATTGTAACAACTTCCTGATAAGCTGTGGAAGTAAAATATTGAGTGTGTTGTAACACACAGATTCAAATAAATAGTATGATCTCTAAGTTCAATAATGTAATGACAGATGTTTTTGTTATACAAGACAACAATCTTGGGCAATCTTAATGGCCTTAAAACCCCACATATATATTTCAATTTTATCAATGATGCTTTAGAAATTATCTTTCACAATCATTAGCTTTGTTATCCCATCTATTTTTAATGTAGTTGTTAGCATTGACATTCAGTGCAAGTAATCAAATTGTACAATTTCAGACATCAGGCTATTTACCTCCTGTTGGTAGAGGTTTATCGAAATATCCAGATATCGTTTTACAAGTAGAATTGTCTCCGCCACACACTCGACATTTGTCTTCCTTGACTTGTGATCCAAGGTAACCATTACAACCCACGAACTGTAAAATCAAAGCACATTCGCTATTTTATAGGCTTTTACAACAAATCAATCCCAATTAATAATCTCGTTAAATCGGAAAAAACTCCAACCATACCGAAGGTAATAAACATAATATATCATATAATATTTCGACACACGACCTTTATATAAAATCATCCTTATCCCCATCACCAACTCCACCTCCTCCACCACCAACAACGTTATCATCTTCACTATTATCATCATCCTTATCATTATTATGATGTACAGGGTGTCACAAAATATAAAACGGCAATCGTTTAAACGTACAACACTCACTCATTTAAGCTACTATTGATATGAAATTTTGATCATTATTATATCATTCATATGCCCTTCTCAGTGATTTTGATTTTGTTCATTATTTTTTTAAAACTTTCACCTCTGGTAATATACCATTGAATGTCCCGGCTGGGTTCGACAATACTGATGAAAATTGTTCGTTCAGTACATTCGCTTTATCCACTGTTTCAAGTACAAATACAGTACAGTATCGTGAAACAGAGATAATGATATGTTATCGTCCATGATTGCATTGTTTATGTATTGGACATACGCTTCCCTGCATTTTCCCGACACTTCCTTTCGCCTGTGTCAGATGTGTACCGTAGGCTTTCAGTTTCTTAAACCATCTTATATTTTTTCTTAATGTTCTTTTATTTCTGGTTTTATCCAGGGTTTTCCAGGATGTTTTGTTGAAAGTTTTGCTGGAAGGTTTTGTTCAGTAAGGTAAGCATATTGTTCTTAGCATAAATCGACATTTTGCTGATGTCAATTGTTTCGCTGTGGGTATGCATAACATGATTGCTAAATCCCTTGATTTTATTTGTCATTGAATCGGTGTCTGCCCTCTTTCAGAGGTACATATTTTCTCTTTGGGTTCTTTTCCCTGTCTTCCTGGAAAAGGTCATAATTCTTTATAGTCAGGTTTCTGTTTATATGTTCCATGAAAGTTTATAAAAAATATTCTAAGCTGTGTTTTAGAGTTTTTGGTGTATCTATATTTATAAACTTTGCTTGTCTGTTTTTACACACTCACACCACTCACAATCATCCTCTTTTCTGAAATAATTCGATCTCCTTGAGCACTTCCGCTTTGTCGTTAGTTAAAAAGGGTGTGTGTTTCCGTCCCATACAAATAAATTGCTGTTTATCATAACTCACTCTCTGTCCCATTATGCCCGTCTTTATTATTTTGTCTTGCCTGCCTTGTATTTGTCTCGATTTAGTCTGTTGAGAGCAACGACTGCGTTGTTATTACGTCCAATTCCTAATTCATTTGATCTTTTCCTGTTTAGTAAATTTAATTTGAGTACAATTGACTGAAGGGCCAACAATTGGCAATTATTTATAATTCAGAAGAGACATGAAAGCAAGGCCTGCCCGTCTCACAGCAATACACACAATTGTGCATGATTACGAAATGATTTTAATAAACTAGAGTTGAGATTGTCAATTAGTTATTTGTTATCTGAATTTTTGACATACACACTAATAAAACATTTTGAGGTCACAGTTAATTTCTTGATAAGCACCAGATGAATGGTCGTCCAAACGTCGGGGTCTGAAAACTGTTTCATTTCTATTGTGGTACTATCTGAGGGATGGAGTATTGTGCCAACCGTTTCCTCTTCAAGAAATTGATATTAAATGATGAATTGGAAAATATTATAGTTGAAAAACATTAAGCTCGAAATTGTTATCTATATTAGCTTGCAAAATGGCATTGCAGTAAGTTGAACACTTGGGAAGAAAAAGAGAGAACATAAAGAGTGGCTGACCACAAATACATGGGATCTCATCCAAAAGATAAAGGAAATAAAACAGCACATTAACCAACAACGAAAAAAGAGGAACTTCAAATTAAGTACCGGGAAGCAAACCAAAGGGTGAAGCGAAGTATAAAAGATGATAAATGAAAGTACATTCACGAATGGACAGAAGAAGTAGAAACAGCTGCTGGAGAAAGAGACTTCAAAAGACTGTATGACATTACTCGCAAACTCTCTGGTAAAAACAAGACTGCATCTTGTCCCGTAAAAGATCGCAATACAATCACAAATGAAACAGAACAAAGAATTCGATGGGTAGAGCACTTCAAAGAAATCCAGAACGGACAACCATCGCAAGGCAACCCCGAAATCCCTTCAAACTACGAATCCCTTAATGTGAACACAAGAACCCCGACCCAAGCTGAAGTTATCAAAGCTATTAAAACCATGAAATCTTGTAAGGCAGCAGGTAATGATGGCCCTGGAAGAAAGGATATCTTGACAAGCTCCCGAAAAAAGGAGATCTTTCAAAGAGTGGGAACTGGATTGGAATCACATTACTTTCAATCCCAGGAAAAATTCTAGCAAGAATTATTCTAGACAAACTGAAAGCAGCACTTGACAAGAAATTAAGAGATGAACAGGCTGGTTTCAGGCAAGATAAATCATGCACAGACCAAATTGCCACACTACGGATCATCATCGAGCAATCAATAGAATGGCAGACCTCTCTTTACACAATATTTGTGGACTTTCAAAAGGCATTTGACGGCATAGACAGAATGGTCATTTGGAAACAAATGGAACACTATGGTTTCCCTAATAAATTCATCCATATCATTTGACTCTTCTACGAAAATTCCACTTGCCAAGTTATATATGATGGAAAGCTCACAGAAACATTCAAGGTGAAAACTGGTCCGACAAGAATGCCTCCTATCTCCAACAATTTTCTTGTTGGTCATAGACTGGATCATGAAGAATTTCATAGGGGATAAAAGAACAGGCATACAAAACAGCAAAACTTGCACAACAGCTGGAAGATTTAGACTTTGCTGACGACATATGTTTACTCTCACATCGCTACCAAGATGCCCAAATGAAATTACGGTACTTAACTCATTTTTTTAGTGCAATTGACAATCTTTCTCGCTGGCCATAAAAGCCCCACCCATGTACTACTGATGAGAATTCTCGCATTTGAGTTGACTTTGCTCTAACTAAAAAAAAATATATTATGTGTATACATTTTCGTCCAATCCAAAACGGTAAATTTACCCAGAAAAGCATTCTGGGTAGGCTTGTTCTTTCTTTCTCTTGTCATTGATACCGGGAATTTTGATATTATATGATTATTTTTTTCTGGATACAGCCAACCTCTCCTCACCATATGAATATTGCTCAGTATATAGAGGCTGTTCACTGAGATTGGGCTCAGCATTGAATGTTAAACTGGCAGAAGAAGCGGCAAAGATAGGACTCCAAACATATACAAAAAAACGGAGGCAATGAGGATAAACGAAAAGCAAGGAAATCAAATCCAACTGAAAGGACAGGACATCAAGGAAAGAGAAAAATTCACTTATATAAATCTCAGTAGTGTGGTCAATAAAGATGGTAGTACTGAAGAAGACATCAAAACGCGCATCAACAAAGCCAGCAACGCTTTTAGAATTCTTCGCCCAATTTGGACATCTTCAGCAATATCAACAATATCAATGTGAAGTCAGTTTTACTATACGGTTCGGAAACCTGGAGGACCACGAATAGCAACATGAATAGATTGCAGTCCTTTACAAATAGATGCCTTAGATATTATATCCTGACAGTCAGATGACCGGATACCATCAAATGATGAATTGTGGAAAAGCACTTGTCAAATCCCAATCAACATCCAAATTAAAAAGAGGAAGTGGGGATGGATTGGCCAAACACTGAGAAAACCGCAGTCCAACATAACGAGACAGAGCTTTGACTGGAACCCTCAGGGAAGGCGCAAAATAGGCCGACCTAAACAAACATGGCAGCGAAGAACAGAGAAGCGGAAATAAAAGCCTCTGGGTGGACATGGCCAAAACTGAGAAGGGTTGTCAGATAGAGGAGTGTTGCAGCCTGGATTGAGGCAATTGTAACAAAGCCACAAGGTTGCAATTGATACTTTTTCAATAGCAATCTGAGTCACTCAGTTGCAATTGACGCTACCCCACTTGTCAATGTTTTGAGCAAGAGACTGTGCTTCTTTAATGGTAATTTAAATTTACATTCTCTAGTTAGTAAAGGAAGAAGTGACGATATTTATGAGTTTTGGTTCAACAAACTTTGTGCCAATAATTATTTTTAATTATTCGAAGGCACAATTGCACCTTAGCAAGGTTAAATCTACATGTCTTCCATGACGTCATTGTCCGGAGCTTTCCTTGGGGTTAAAGGTGATAAAATGTATGCTCGATAAAAATCAACATTTTTTTAGAAAATACATGTTCGATATTAATTTTTTGTGGTGATAAACAGTGTCTGTTAAGAGGTGGTAGACTGTAAGTTTATCTTAGTCCAATACCCCTTGACGACAATTGCTTATAAAATATAGAATTAAAAATGGCCAACTCAGTACTTGAATCAGTGCAGTTATTAGAAAAAAAATCTAAAATTATTATTTGAATAAGAATCAATTACGAACAATGATAAGCAACTTTGATTTTAGTACCAGTATCAGTAATATTACAAACTACTAGATCTAGGCTTGGAACTCCTCCCATGTAGCAAGTCATATTTATAGCCTATTATAATTGGAATACTGGACTTAGGCTGTGGGATGAGATTCATAGAAGCAGAAGAGGATAAAAGCGACAAACTGTTGAATATATAAAACAGGGGGGAAAATACCATTGGAGCAAAACAGAGCTAAGAAACTTTTCTCTCCTTCCTCTTTCCAGGCGAAATGCTTTATTTCCACATTTCCGTTATGGTTTGATGGCCGATTTGTCTTCAGCGTAAATAAACGAACAAACTGAAAAAGGTCATACATCGTAAACAATTTATCTCGCCTTCGCTAGATATTTGCGAGAGATTTAATCATTTACCACTGATACATGATATTCGATTTTGGGTTTAATAACTGACTGCAATTTTTATTTGTAAAATCTCATTCTCATCGGCTATTTAGTCAAGTTGAACACCAAATAGCTAGCCGTAACAAAACAAAGTCATGTGATAAGGTGGCAGTGCTCTTTTTTTGGTCGAAATTAGAAATATTTCCGTATATTCGTACTTTGTTTACTCGCTTATTTTATTTTATACGAATCAATTTTTTCCCCTTCTTTTCCTTCTTGTTCCATCTAGTCTAGTACTTACTTTGACGTCATGTTAGTGTTGTTTGCCTATGGATAAATTTCACCTAAGAGGACCATGGCAGAGGAAGATGCAGTTGTTTTGAATTTTGGTGACAGCTTATTACGAAAGTCAGATGTTGATCTACTGTTAGGGCCTTATTGGATCAATGATAAATTGATAGCATTTTGCTTTGAGTAAGTCTGGATCACAACTTGATTAGCCTCAGTAATTAGATTCTATATCTAGAATCTAGATCTAGATAGATATATCTAGATCTAGATCTAGATCTAGATATATATATCTAGATCTAGATTTCTAGATTCTAGATCTAAGTTTAAAAATTAGTAGGATAGAAGATCTTAGATCTAGAATCTAGATCTAGATCTAGAATCTAGATTATAATCTGCAGTTAAGTAAGATACTGCATATTTGTAAGTTAAGATTTTAAGATTGTTTGCAGTGTGTCACTGGGTTTATTTTGTGAGTTAAATTTATTCGCTGTGATCAGTGAGGCACTGAATGATCTAGAGTCTAGATCTATTAGGAATTATTCTTCTCAGTTTGAGTTGGGCAGCTTGGTGCTGTGGGTTGTTCAGCATCCAGCGTATTGTGTTCAAAGACTAGATTTTAGATCTCTAGTATCTTGATCAGACCTGCCAACCCTCACGCTTTGGCATTCTCTCATGCCAAGGCCATGAAATCTCAAGCCATTAATGGGTAAAATTGGTCAGTGAGTGAAAGGTGTGAAGTGCTGTTGGATGTAAAGTGTTGTTCACTTGTCATTCTTTTGTAAAAGCTGTGCATTATAGATCTAGATCTATTATGAATGATCAATTTGAAGTTCTAAAGCTGCTCTCTCTTCCCCTTAATGAACTAGATCTAGATATATCTAGATCTGTATGTCAACTCGCTGTCATTGCATTATATTACACAAATTCCTCCCTTCCTCCTCATACACTTTCTGAACTTGTTACCGCATCCACTTGTTACATGCCCACACACCTAGTGCTACCTGTGGTAGTCAAATGACCTTGCACTGAAATTTGGATGCATCAATGACAACTAACTACTAAGAGTGTGCAGGCAATGAGTAGAATCGTATACACAACCTCAATCGAGAAGTAATTGTACACAATTTCCTTCTCTAACACGACTACTGCTCGTTGTTAGTGAAGTTGTCGTGTTCTAAGGTCAATTGTTCGTCGCAAGAGAGTAGCTATGTGTCAAGGGGAAATAAATGGTTTGAAAAATTTTAAGAAGATGGGTAGGGATGGGAGAAAAATTTTAGCCACAACAAAGCACTGCCAGTTTTGTGCGGAGACAGGAAATTAAAAAATGAAAAGAGCACGGAGCGCTGACAGGAAGGAAAGTGACATCTTCCATCACCACCCATTCCCATTCTTTTTCCTTGAGGCGTTTTATACGGCAGAGATTCTTTGATGTACTATAGATTACTAGTCAAACAGGGAAGGGAGATGGCGTATTACTCTTTTGGGCATTTGGCCAAACCATAGCAAAAGCAAGCAAAGCAGGCATCCTCTTTCAAGCCTAGTGTCACCTACTACCTACTGTCAACATTCTTGCTTTGATGTCACGAGTATCAGGACGAGTACCCGATGGAAATATACTTGAATACTTGTAGCCTGCGCTTACTAAGTTCAATAAATACTTAGCTATATTTAATAAACATCTTTTACTAGTCCTATGTTGTAGTTTGATTTTATTAAATAAGATGAGTGGGCTCACACTGCTGAAACAATATTGTATCAACTGCTGCAAATGTGATTTTCTCCCAAACCATCATTCTTCTTCTGGATTATTTAATTACACATTGTACAATTAAGAGCATTCATAGGAGAAATGCTAAAGAATGTAAGCCATGTATATATATCTAAATCGGATGCTGAGCTATCCACAGCACCTAGCTGTCTCACTGCAAACATTAACTTAATGCTATTCTCAGTGCCCCACTGTGTCTGAAAAATGATTATGACTGCTAGAACAACAAAATTTTAAAATATTGTTAAATTTGACAATAACCAATACCTTTAACCCTCGCCATACGTCGCTATCTAACTACCCTTCCAGAGAGAGAGAGATTATATAGGGTTAGAGAAAGTGATAAATAAAGAGGGAGAGTGAAGAAAAGAGAGGTGATCCAGGACTTCAATAGATACATGTAAAATAGATAGATAGTTGTGACAAAGACAGAGGGATTGAGAGAGAGGGGGGGGGGGAGAGTGAATCAGGGAAAGAGAAAGGTTGAGAGAGAGAGTGAGTGAGAGAAAGAGATAAGAGAGAGAGGTGAAAGAAAGGAAATAGATACTAGAGAACATCCAGATTGGAAGAGAGAGAGACAGAAAGAGAATGAGTGAGAGAAGAGAGTATTAGAGAGAAAAGGTGGGGGGGGGGGGGGAGAGACGAGGCTGAAGTGGGCTAGAGTGACATATATAGTGATAGAGCTAAAATGTATCAGAGAGAGAGGAAGGGAAAGGGAGAGAGAGAAAGATAGAATGGTTTAAAAATATAAGGTTTTATATTACATAAAAGACCCCACATCGTAGGGGGAAAGGGTGGTGGTACTTGGTAGTAGTAATGCACACACATTGGTGAGTAAAGATTTTAATGCATTTTTAAATTGAAAGTGTGAGTCAATTGGAAGTGACCTAATTGGGGAATGTATGAAATTTCAAGGTCCTGGAACTTAATTAAATTTTTAATGAGAGCACATTTTTAGAGGACGTGGGGTTGCCAGAGACCGCAACGTACGGCGAGGGTTAAACACCTTTTAAGGTATTTTGACATTCTATTTGATTCTTTAACCACCAGGGATAACAAAAGCTGTAAAATCTTATGGTTTGAGGTGATAAATATAAATCAAAAATTGAAAACTCCTTCCGGCCTCTTGACACAAAAACAACATGGGAGGGAATAAAGAAAATGACAGGATATGCTAATACAAAACAGATAGTAAATGTTACAAATGAAGTAGAGCATGCCAACGAACTCATTTTGATAATTGCGAATTTAAACATGTTCACGATAATTTAAGATGATTTAATGATTGCCCTCCAGTTGAGGTTAATGTACCCCTGGTCTTGTCCATTCCGAAAAATGTCAATGCTAGTAAATCAAAGGGTCCCGATAACATAGGTGGCAAGGTGTTGTAATTATGTTCTTCCCAGTTGTGTCAAATTTTTAAAAATTTTGATTATTCTTTGGTTGAACACAGAATACCAAAATTGTGGAAGTGGAAGGCAGTAGAAATAATACCTAAGAAAGCTAATCCATCTTGCTTTTAAACGATTTTAGACCTATTGCACTCACCCCAATTAATATGAAATGTTTTGAAAAAAATATTTTAAATAAAATTGTGTTAGAAGTTCACACCTGTCTCGATCCCCTACAGTTCGCATATATATGCAAAAGGAACACCGAAGATGCCATTTTAACTCTAATTCAGGCCTTAGTACAACATCTTGACAAACCAAAAACATATGCCAGAATATTATTTGTTGACTTCTCATCAGCCTTCTACAACCCCATGATAAAAACATTAATCTCCCTGAATGTGAATAAAAACATCACTGCGTGGATCCTCGATTTTCTCACCCATAGACACCAATATGTAAAGATAAATGAGGTTCCTTCTTCTATTTAATGTCTCCATACTGGGGCTCCACAAGGGTGTGTCCTCAGTACACTCTTTACACAAATGATTATCGCCACCAATATTAAACACACGCATCTTTAAATTTACTGATGATTCTTGCATCTTAGATATGTTTAAAAATGACCGTCAATACTTTGACGAAATTCAAAGTATTACTGAATGGTGCAAAGATAACTTTGTAGAATTAAATGTTAATAAGACGAAAGAATTAGTCGTGGATTTTAGGGTAAAGAAAGATGATTTAATACCATTAACAATAGGAAATGAGAGAATTGAGACAGTGTCCTATATCTTGGTATTTTTATCGACAACAAATTAAATTGGCATTGGCATCTTCAGAATATTGAAAAGAAATTTTTCAAAAAAATGTATTTCCTTCATAAATTATAATCTTTCAATGTAAATAACACCATCTTCAAACTCTTCTACAACTGTGTAATTCAAGGTGTCCTACGATTTGGAGAGGATCAATAACATCAGGGGATAGAAAAGTTTTTGATAGAATTATAATAATAGCGAAAAACGCAACATTAAGTGAAATACCATCAATAGATGATCTCTATCAATGGGAGCTTAAGAATATAGCTACCAATATAATAAAAGACAAAACGCACCCTTTGATTGTAGAATTTAAATCATGTAAAAGAAGTTCAAGGATATTACGGCCATCTGCAAGAACAGAAAAATATAGAAGATCGTTTGTTCTATCAGCTTCTAAATGTCTTAGATCTATTGGCTATAGGGATACCATGGGTCTATTATAGTAATGATCTCTGAAAATATCTGGATAATGCAGTTATGAGGATGTGTGTATATGGTGAGAGAAAGAGAGTGAATTAATTAATCTTTGTAAAATTTGTACTACCCTCCCCACCATCCTCAACATCACCATTGCCATCATCATCACCATTCTCATCATCATTATTATCATGGTCATCACCAACCAGGTTAGTTTGTTATTATTATTATTATTAGATTTATACATTATTATTAATTTGCTATGTCTATTGTTATCACCTTATGTTGCCATGTAATCCAAGTCAAATTTCCTTTATAGATGGTAAAGTTTATCTTATATTTATTATCTTATCTTTTAACTGAGTGCAAAAGTATTGTGATCCAGTTTGAATCGAAAGTATCCATTGAATTTATTCAATACTTTTGTAGCAGAATATGTGTTACTTTTTGGTATCAGTGATCAGTATCGTAATTGTTAAAAAGGCTTAAAAAAGGAGAATTTTGTTTTCCTCTCACTTGTAATTGTTCCATTCATTATGATTAACAATTTAATGGTGAGATTATGGGATTGAAGCAGGTGATTTAGGAATGAGAAATGCGTGAAAAAAAGATGAATACATAATATTATTATGAGCTCACTATGACGATGGCGATATATATAATCGAATAATGAATATTGGACCTGATATATTGATCACTGACCAAATTATTTGATTACAATACCCAATATTGAGCAAGCACTAAAAATGATAAATAATATTATTTACAGCCAAAAAATTGACTGAGATTAACAACACCCCATTCTTTGATGTCAAATTTTTGACTGCAAATAATCACTTTGATAGTATTCTACCACAAAACAAAAAAATCATTCACTTCCCACTTCGCTGATCAAATTATTCTCTATATTCTAGACCGCGGCTACAAAGTTAGTCTCAGCTTCCCTTTTGATTCACAGTTCAGTTATAAAGAAAATTTCAGTTAAAGAGCAAGTCTTTAGTATTCCTGATAGCAAAGATAGAGGAAGATATATGTCAGTTATACATCTGGATCCCTCATCACTATTGAGTATTGTTGCCAAGCCAAGCAATGGTAAAACAAGAAAAGGTCTGCAATGGATAGTACAGATTTTGTGTAAAACTTTTAATTTTCTTCTTTTTTTTTTTTTCATTTGCCCGTAAAAGCATTTTATTCTTCTTTAAAAGACATTTTTTCTTAGTTCTCTCAGCTTGACAATAAATGTTCAAACTGAGAGATTGCCTTCATTTTTATTTGGAAGGATATGTATTCCTGTCACTACTGAGTTGTGTTGCGACCATGGGACATCCAGTACTCTCTCTAGACATGTTGTTGGTCATTAATAGGTGTTGATCACATTATGTCTATCCTGTGCATGATCTTAACGTGCAATTTTTATTTTAAAATAAAAATCGAATAGCAGGACATGGCTGTCTTCATTTTAAGATCTTTTTGCTCTGGAAGCAAGCTATTAGAGAATGTTTGCTTGTATTACAATTTTAAATTGAATGTACTGGTACTAAAAGTTTCCCACTGCAAAAAGGATTGGAAAAAATCAATTGTGTGGTATTGGCATTTTATTCTGGTGTTTGTTATGCAATTTTAAAAGAAAATTCTACATGTATCTGTAGTGAATTTAACTATATATAATTTATAATGCCATGATGTGGAAAAGTCACTCTTAAGACTTGATTGCATTTAGGAAGCTTGTTTTAAGGATTGTGAACAAATTGTTTATCAAAATTTCTAACGATGTACTCAAATTTGAAAACTTCTTGCCTTCAGCATGAAATAATATGATTAAAATTTGTAATGATTACCCAGTACCTAATCTGTCAAAATCCAATAATCCCTGATTAATATTGTAAAAATCTTATCCAGCAAATGTAATAAATTATAATATTGATAATTTTTCTTCAGGTACTATGAACGAGAGCAGTTCAACCATTCTGCTGACAGATTCTCCCTGATCAGTCCATCTGTCACTCAATTCATACGCTTTGCATCAGGTAAAAGGAATCTAAACATCAGTGTTACTTGCTCTGTTATTTTTCTTTTGCCTTGTAGTCCTAACTTGTGTTCCACTCTCCAAATAAATAATCTCCAGGGCTCACACAAGTCCTTAAAGTCCTTAAATTTTATCAAAATAAAATTAAGGCCTTAAAAAGTCCTTCAAGTATATCATTGGGACTTCAGGTCCTTAAAAGTCCTCAATTTTGACAATCTCAGCCTAAAGGAATGGAAAACATTAATCCACAAAACATTAGATAGTTTATTTTAAATTAAACCAGCAACGCTCCATCATGTCATGAATCCAAAGCCTTCGCTTTATCCTTGGTCCTTAAGAAGGTCCTTAAAATTTCCTCAATTTTTATTTTGAAATATTGTGTGAACCTTGAATCTCAATAAAGCTTCCATGATTAACTTAAGGTTATAAGTAAACTCAATATAACAGGCGATATAACCAATGCAACAAGCCTCTATACGAATCTCAATGTGACTCTCTATGCAACTCCAACATTCATGACACAGTTACTTAAATAAACAAAAACAAAAAAGATCATTCTTCAATGTAGTGCTATAATGATCCAGTATTGACTTAAACCTTTGCGATTGTGTTTAAAAATAAGTCTACAATACTAAACAACTCAGGGTCCACATGAGACACTCACCAACACACAGGCTCGCTTTCATAGCGAAGGACTGACTGTCAATAAGGGAAAAGTGGGAAAATTTTGTGAATACGATTTAAAGCCAGGTCAATAAAAATTAATCTCTTCCGTCACTCTCTCACTTCTCCCTCATTGTCTCTCCTATCTCTCTATCTAAATTATGATATTACTATTAACGAGCATGTTTATAAGTTAATTTGTTACAGTAAGATAATCAATTCCAGGAACAGGGAGAAGAATAGTAATTGAAATTGTTTTATCGCAAATATTGCCAAAAATTGTTGGTTCCCTATGGCTCTAATTTAAAGTTCTCATTCTTACTGAAGATTTTTTGTGGGAAATAAACTATTCATTAATGTTGTACTTGGGATTTTATAATGCAAGAAAGCTTTTCTTTGCCATTCTTTTTTTAAACTTCTGTCACACCATTATCCTATGAGAACCTCTGTTAATAACTTTTCACCTTCATTATTGTAACCGTTTTTTTATGATAAAGTGTCATGCTTGAATGGTAGTGTGCGCTGCTTACAGTTGAAAGGCTGGATCTCTCTCTCTCTCGCTCTCTCTTTCTCTCTCTCTCTCTCTCTCTCTCTCTCACTCTCTCTCTCTC
>JASKDV010073806.1:0-15273 GCA_032466395.1 Aegires albopunctatus | reverse complement strand
ATTATTATTATTATTATTATTATTATTATTATTATTATTATTATTATTATTATTACTATTATTATTATTATTTTTATATTAATATATTTAGTAGATTAAGCAATATGCTTGTAAGGGTGAAAAATGAAAGAAGAGGAAATTTAATCGCAGAATTACATACATACAAAAAAAAAAATAATTGGTCCATTAAAAGTACAATGAAAATTGAAACACATTCACCTAAATACAAATGTGAATAAAAAACTAGTAAATAAATAATTTAACAAATGGTCCATAGAAGAGAAAAATTAAAGGAAAAAAAATTGTCCCACTTTGGATTTGATTTATGGATTAATTTTGAAAGTTATTTGTTTTGGGGTTTTTTAATTTTTAATTTATTAACTTTTTTGTTGTTTTTGTTTCGTTTTGAAGGGATTAATATTTTACAGTTTTTATTTTATTTTTAAAGGCCAAATTTGTTAAGACTTTGCCCTACCTTAAACAATGCGAATATTAAGTAGGTGTTTAACCCACTGCACTTAACTCTTTGACCCCCCTAAGCCGATTCTACCGGCTCAGCGCAACTGCGCTTTTGGACCCCAAGCCGATTCTACCGGTTCAGCAATAATAAAGTTATTTTTTTTTAATCTGTCTTTCATCATATATAAAGTCTTCCAAATGTCTGAGAAATGTTCTATAAACTGTTTATCTTTTTTTCCTATTCAATACCTACACATGCATATATATAGTTTGCCTACTCTATTTCTTTTCCTTGCTAAGCAATTTCAAATTTTCTACACTAGGGTGAAAATTTCCTGTTAGGTCTAGAACTGCGTATGTCCAACCGTGAAAATCCCTTGGGGAGTCAAAGAGTTAATGTCAAAAGCTTAAGGAACTCATAACCTCTCTTTTACCTCGTGAACCAACAGCAGAAAACACACTATACGCAGATTCCTCACAACTTACCAAGACGTGCAGATTCATCCACCTGGCATTAAGACAAAAGGCTATAGCTATGACCCAAGATCTGCTGGAACAACAACAACAACAACAACAACCCACTGCACTATATTGACTTTATCAATCTGGACGGCAATCTTGATTATGCCGACCATTGTACATGACATTAGGTATTGCCATGGGTGTTACTTTTCCATGATAAACTTAAAATCCACGGTGGGCATTTGCGCATAAAATAAATTCTCGGTTGAGCCCCGAGCAAGGCGCCGGTTTCTTTTCTTTTTTGTTGAGCATATAAACCCAGTGCGGAAATAAAAAATATAATAAGGACAACTAGAGCAGTATTCTCAACTGTATAACTATAACTGCCTGCTATGTTAAGTGGTATGTGGACTGACTGAACTTTTGTCTTAAGCAGGTTTGCACAACTAAATTTATTTTCCCCCCTCAAACCTTTTTGTATATTATATTGATTATGGGCTTTCATTCTAATTTATTGGTTAAAATTGTTATATTTTCACAATGTGTATATAATATAGCTTAGTTTTAACGGAATTGTATTTTAAACAATTTACAGATCTGACTCCGTTGGTGTTTCAGTGATAACAGATTTTGGGAAGTTTATTTCAAGGGAAAGAAAATTTTCCTGTGGCACCCATGGGTTTCACATACATTATTATCTTTTGGGAGATCAGATTTTTTCCTGAGTTGTTTTCTAGCTATTTTGTGGTCTATTTTCATTTTGTAAATTACTATGCTAAATAATTAAGTAGTCTGGGTTTAGATTCATATAGATATCTAATTGCATATTTGTTTGGCCTAGATCTATTAAGCTGATTAGCCTCTAATATTGTTGACACAAATATAATGAAAACAATGGAAAGATCTAACAAAGCTATTTAGAAAATGCCAAAAAAAGAAAGTTAATTCTATCAATTCTGCGAATCAGGCCTGGTTTCGAAAAAAAAGGGGGTGACACGAATGTATCTAATGTATACGATATCTATTTTATGGTAAGATTTCAAAGTGATTGGTACTCTCATGATGTCTTTTGACATAATTAGAAATACTTCTGTTCTTATTATTAATAGTGAAAGATTTTTATTTATTTATTTAAGTATTTTACTTGTATTGTATCACAAGTATGGAAATGCAAATACTTATGGGCATCATTGATTCCTGGCTTAGCCATGCTCTTTAAATGATGATTTCTGATGATTTACCTCAGGTCTATTTATTTTTGTCTGCTCTGAAAATGTGGCAACTAAGGGTGACCATTTTGCAAATGGAGGTGATCTATCAATGAAGAGATAATAGCTTAGGACTAGCATAAATTAAAATCTTTAATTTGTCATTTGGGTGTTAGGAAACACATAAATTGATGCTAATACTAATACTTACTATCTGTAGTCTACAATTCTGGCGATTTTTTTAGTCAATCTTCTTCCTTTGCCAGCTCATTTTGAGGGTTAGACTGTTAAGGCCGTTAAGAAAGGCACTAAATGCTTTTCATTTGTTATGAGTACAATTTTAGTGTATATTGAGTATTCTACGGAGATGGAAAATCACAGTCAAATCACACACTACAGTAACACCCATTAGTACCTTTTTCTATATTTACATTATATTCTGTTCACAGGTGGCTCATATGACCAAAAGTGAGATGGATTTTTGGGACTCAGCTCTTATTGGGCCTGCTCTGCTTTTTCTTAACCAATACTTCAATTGTTGGTTCAATGAATATTATGTCCTATGGATATGTGTGGTAGGTTTGACATTATGGGTTGTTGGCTAGAATGCATTAGCTTACAATGGGTGAGTTCGATTACCACATGGGAAAGGGCTCATTGGCTCGATCTCTACAAGGGAAAGATTCGTTTGAGTCCTGTCTCAGTCTTGTGGTCTAGTGGTAGACATATGAGCTGGTGATCGAAAGTTCCCAGGTTCGAATCACGGTTGGGTGCAATGTTGAGTTTGTGAGAAAGACTATTTACATGCATTTCCTCACCATACCCAGGTGTAAAATGTAAAATCTTGTCACTATGCTAGAGTGAAGCACCTTTCATCGGGTTGCACCTCTTGTATGCCCCCCCGGGGTTGAGAAGGATTTTGGATTGCAATGGCCTGCCAGGGAAACTCTGTAAAGCGCATTGAACGCATTTAGTGCGAATGTCCTATATAAAAACGCTCTTTTCTTTTATCCTTTTTTAAAATGACCTTTTACCTGTTGAAGGCGCCAATTATGTGGCGTAACGGCAGAATGGTTGAGGCAAAATGATGCAGCATTGAGTTTGGTCTGACATTACGTCTTTCTCAAAGGCTCTCTTTAGATAAAACTTCAGCATGCCATCCAGGAATAAAGTAGATGTTTACCTGATCAGATATTGTGTGTAAAACGCTGATATCTTGTTTAGTATATGATTTTGCATTCTATATAAGCTCTACTTCTATGGGCCCTACAATTACTTCAGCTGGCTTAGTAGTGAGCCAAGATCAAAAGATTAGTTAAGCAATAGTCATCATTGACACCACAAGACTCCACTCTCAATGACTAGAGGTCATTGGCAATTTAAAGTTATCTTTAGTGGAACATTTGATTTTTACATATTTCACATTTCTTTTTATTGTGTGCCTCTTTCAGATTTGGGTGACCATCGACATGATAAAATATTCCACATTAGTTTGTCAAGAGATTTGTGAATGCCTCAATATATATTGTTTCCATATTACATCTAAACCAACATCAGCAACAAAAGATAATAAAAATGGAAGCTTTACAGACAAAAAGACCTGAACAAATAAATGCTTTTTAATTTTGTCTACATTATATTTATAAAAATTGGTTATTATCATTGCTTACCAATATGTCTTCATTATTGAAACATATCTGATAGATGGTTTCGTCTTTCAATTTCATTCAATGCTGATTGAACTTAAACTTTACTAAATTTTTTTTTTTTTTTTAACTATTCGTTCTTTTTTATTATTTGTTTCAATTTTGATTGTATCAGTGTTTTTAATTGATGCTGTTGATATTATTTTCCAATATTTGAAACCTCTGGAGAAAATGTAATAAGAATCATTACTATGATTCCTACGGTATTTTATTCATCTCTCAAGCATTTTCTTCCTTACTATTTTCTTTTGCATACCTCAGCAGACAATAGTAATCATTTGTAATTTATTAATCTTTATTTTTTTTATTTATGTCAAATTAGAAAAAAAAATTGTGTGTGGATATATGCTTACCTTTTTAGACTGAATTTCTTAATCATTATTTGATTTAAATTAACTCATTTTATTTTCTGAGTTGAACTACATTTGCTTTCATTCTTATGATTGTCTCATTTTATGTGATAATTGTATCTCTGCTTTTTGGCAGATTGGCTTTGATTCTTACTTTAATTCTTGACTATATTATGTTTGATTTCTCTTTTTTATTTCCTCTTGCTTCTTTATAGATTGTTGTTCAACTGAGACATAATATTCTTAATCATAAATATGAAACCTAACATAACAGAAACCCTTCCCAATCCACTTTGTTGAATCCCCATATTATTGTATCATTCCAAATTTGTAAGGCAGTAGCATTAGTATGAAATTGAATCGCAATGGTTTGAATGGCTGTATAAGTTAAGGACAATTTAGGTCAATTCACTCATGCCCTTGTCAGTTCTCACATATTTTCAGATTTAGAAATGATAAGATGCTCTCTCCAATTAATGCCATTTTTGTCATTGAAAATATTTGGATAATGTATATTATCTCCATCATCATTTTCATTTGATGCTCTACAATGTGGAGCTTTAACAAAATTGGCATTACACCAGTGTGCCTCCAATTAAAACAATTTTTATTAATCAAAATCTAATTGTAACAATAATGTATCCAAGTAACCATCCCAATGACATGAGACCAATATATGTCATGTAAATAGGATTATCTGTCTTCAGAAACATAAAATAAACAACAAGTTAATAACCTGACACTCGGCTGAACTAATGTGCATCAGTTAAATTTAGCTGAATGTGCACATGGTCATACTTCCGACACACTGGTGTAACATATGCTTATCTCAGACTGCGAATTCAAACTGTTGATATTAGTCTGTTAGTCTAAGGTCCATGTGTTTTTCACATCATTAATATCATGATAAGCTTTTGCTTTGTGGGTAGCATTAACTCTTAAATGTTATGATTTTCATACAATAAATGGTGTATTTGGTCAGGACAGCATATTAAATGGCCAGCTATTTCTTCCTTCCTGAATTTGTAGATCCATCTAAGCTCCACTATTTCTTTGTAGCATTTTACTAATAGCGTTATTATTTTTATTGCTATTATTATCATATCACATTTATATTGCTCCTCACGCAATTTTGATCGTATTCAATGAATTGCGCACTTTATAAATGGAAAATCGAGGAGGATAAAGTCTGGGCCGGAAGGCTATTTCATTCTTAATTCATGGGGACAAGCCATTGATACAATGTGGAAAAAGGCTGTGGTGTAGAATGAGATGACACACTCCACCAGACTAGCAAATCATTGATTACTAGAATATTACCAAATCGTGATGTGATGTACATTTTAAATGCATGATAGTTAAAGGAAATATGATTGGATGGTGATGAAATATGCGATTATTTTGAGACCGGGCCATTGCAAAAAGTGGCTTTTGAAAGTGGCTTTCATAGGATCTACTTCTTACAATAATATGTAATCCAATAATGGTTTCTCTGAAATTTGCTTAATTTTGAAGACTACAGCATTATGCTGATGAGGCATTGAGGCAGTGATCATTGGGTTATTATATTATTTCTATAGATTCATTCACTTCCTTGATGAAAGAATTATTTTAATTTTTTTCTGTTTGCTTTACACATTTTTGCATTGGCCATTTGTATATATATTTTCGCAAATCATTTGTAAATTTTGTTGGTTTGATAAAAGCTGTAGGACTCACAATTATTTATTTTTTTTATGTCTTTTTTCTATTCTTTTTTTTAATTTTTTTATTTGTACATCTAGATGTGCCTGTATTGCAATGAAGAGCTTTGACATGATATTTATAGGCCACAATCTCTGTTATTTATTTATTTTTTATTTTTTCCTTTTCATTTTTTCAAAATTATGCTTGCCATTGTGGATTTTTATTTCATGCTTTGTTTTTTATGGTGTTGTAACATTGCTGGAAACCCTGAGGCAGTAGTTGTGTTTTTCTTTGAATAGAAAGTTTTTTGGGTTGTTTTTTTTTATATAGATGAATGGATGTAATTTTAATGTGATGGTTATATCAATATCATTTTAAATGTTAAAGAAACAAAATATTTGGTGTAAGTCCTAATTTTATGTGAATTTTGAATACTATGTTTGTTATACATCATGCCAAACGAACTAGAACAAACCATGGAAACTCAATATGACTTATTTTGATAACGCCTATTTTTCTATTTTACCGTACAAGGACATTAGGCAATGACTACTAATAATAAGTCAATATATATGGTTCTTGACTTACTTGCGATATTATGCACAAATATGCTGTATTTAAGCACCTAAAAATAAAATGATGAACACAGATTATCAACTAGAGCAAGAGTTTTTAACTTTGATTAAAAAATGTATTATGTGCTAAGAGTTAATCTTTTGTTGTCATTTTACTGTTATGTTTTTTTATAAGAGGGGGAAAAAAGGCCACCACAAAATGAAATATTCATCGAAATTGCTAGGAAATTGGCAACAAGATTGGAAAACTACTGTTTTTATTATTTTTTTTCTGTTCCATAGTCCATTTTATTAACCTTAAAATACATATCTTTTGTTTGTCATCAGTATTAAATATGAGATTAAAAGGCAAGACAAAGATGAAATCTTTGTACTTATGCTTGTAGAAATGATGAAACGATGATGATTTTACATGATATAAAAGCAATTTATCTCAAAGACATTATACTTAAGTTTTAGTTGACTCATAAAGTTCATTCAGAGATCTCTATTCACGTGGAATGAATTTCAAAGAGTAGACCATGTGTAAGAAATTGGTCAAATAGGTTGTTGCCATATACAGTATTTGTCTTGTGAAGAATTAATACAAGAAAAGCTCCTGACGTCATGGAAGCAGTTTTTCCTAACCAGAAAAAACAACAATTTAGGTCATGATGTGCGTATGACCAAAACTCTGTGAATAGCTTCACTGTATGATTGAATAACAAATCTTGGGGAAGAACTCTGAGGTATATAAAAGATAAAATCTTATTGATAGGAATCTAAAAATACTGTCCAACACGGTGATTCCAAATTCGGCTATTCCAAATTCTCGGTTATTCCAAATGTTTTGAAAAGAACAGAGTTTTTTCTATATAAAATGACCAGTTAATCCAAATTTGTACCTGCCTCGACCCGCTTAATCCAACAAATTTTTGTCCAGTGAATAACAATAATTCAGAAAGGAGGGAAAAAAATCCAATAAAATCTTCACGATTGATCCAGACAAAAGGCAAATATTAAATGCAATTAAGCTAGATGCGTAGATTACTGTGCAAATCATCACAACATTACCCATAACCCCCCTTCACACACTTTCTGTCAGCGTAAGTTGTGCAGACTACCTATTGTGACGCAAATATATTGTAGTATTTTGTAGTGAAGAGGTCACTGTGAAGCCATTGTCTTCGATAACATTAGAAACGGCTTCAAACAGACATCCATTACAGATTACTTCAGAAAATGGGAAACTCAAAAATATTTTTTATGTTATTAAGCAAAACAAAGCGAAAAAACCCAACAAAATAAACAAAAAACCCCACAAAAAAAAACAAAAAAAAACAACCATTGAAATGCAGATGGTCCAAAGCCCATATATTATGCAATGCAGAGGGCAATGTTTTCACTTATTGCATGCTATACACCCCAAATTTTAATCACTACATGAAATTAGGCATTTTCAGTTATTCCAATTTCCTGGTTAATCAAAAAAAAAATAATTCAGAAACCCTATTGATTTGGATTGAGTGGGTTCAACTGTACTATCAAATAAAAGCTACTTCCTTTCAATCAAATAAGAATACTGATAATCAAAAAGTGATATTAAAGTAATGGTGACATTGCTATGCAATGCATTTGTAAAGGTAAGTAACTCACACCTAAATTGACAAAAGTTGAAATTACATCACTGATCAGACAAACAAATGCAGGAATATAAACTTTTTTGTTGTTGTTGTAGTGACAGTGAAATTTTTTCATACTTCTTTTTTCAATGATATTTTGTGGTGCACCGACTAAATTCTAAAAGATTATCAAATATTAATCAAACTTTAGCTTAACTTGACAATGTATTATACAGATGATAATTGATTCCCAGTCAGTCATTTCAGCAGTTTATGTAATTTACAAAGTGGCACCAAGTAACGGTAAAAATCGTAAGCAAAATACTAAATTGAAAAATATATTTATACTCCTTATTGAATAAAGATGAATGTAAGAGATTTCCCCAATGGCACAGTGCTTTAAAGAATGTACAATCTCGTCTCTCTAATCCGAACATCTCTATTCTGGGCAATTTCTTCGTATTACAGAAATTTACGGATTAGGTAATACCAAGAAATAATAAAAACAAATCCGTTCCTGGAAAATTGTTTGGATTACAAAGGGATTTGGATTACAGAAGTCCGGATTAGAGAGACCAGACTGTATGTATATTTCATGCTGGATGAAGAGAATTACTTCAATGATTACTTCAATGAATGTTCTTCTATATATGTTTCTTGGTAGTTAACTTATTTTATGATTCATTCAAAACCATCTTATTTTTACATCACTGCTTTATCAGCTAAGTGTATTATAGTTTTACTTTTGACCTCAGAATGTGTCTCACCCATTTGAAATTATTGCTGTGAATTTCGTACTTTTCATCATCATAGAGACCATGAACTAGCATATTTGATAATAAACAAAGATTCAGATAAGCTAGTTCCTGGTGTCTACAACCTTATATGTCTTGCCCAGTTAACAACATTCATAACAATTACATGAACTGATGAAGTAGTTTATAATAGTTACAGAAAGACCTACTTGTATAATTTACAGAATGAAAGAACAAAATTATATTGCTAACTCAACTCAAATAAAGACCAAACGAGACAAAGTTGACGTTTCGGCATTTGAACCTTTTTCAAGAAAATTCTTGTTCTTTCATTCGTCATACTCAACTGTGGCTTTATATTTACTTGTATAATTTGCAGAATCAATTTAAATATCTTACATAATATGTTTGTATAATAGGCCTATTACTATATAAATGTAAATGATATACTAATGTTACAATTGCTTTTAAAGATTCATCATGGTTGCCACATGCACAGAGCCCTCGGTTATACTTCTTTCTGGCTTCTTATCCCTGAAATTGGTCCTTTTTGGACTCAATAGCCCTGTTAAATTTTTTGCCCCTGGAAATTTTGAACAATTTCTTTTTTCCATACCTTTTCCTTTTAAAATAATTTCTACTGTCATCCAATATGATTAAATTATTGAAATTAAGCAATTTAGAAACTTGATGATGGCATCTTTTATAATAGTGTAATATGGGTCGGGCCCGTTTTGACAATTAGCCCTCTTTGTTGACAAACAATATTGTGGAAACTCAAATTGATCTTATATGAGCTGTTATTATATTTTTCTATATATCCGATTATTTTCTAATTTATCTTTTGCAATGAGATAAGCCTATTGTTTGAGTTATTGATCACCCAGTCATACCCAGCTTTAGTGATGTTGTCCACAAACCCATAGTTTTTAACAACATTTTCAGAATTAAACTTATTGTGATTTATCTATGCCAAAAATTGTATAGATTTCTTTCAGGGACCCATTACTTCTTGAGTGTTTTGATTGAGGTGGCTATGTCTGTCAGTAAAAGATTTAAGTTCAAGATAATTAATTTTTGTAGCTCCTGGCCAATTTCAGTTCAAAATCATAAAAGTTAAACTAACTTGTTATGATGCATTGTAACAGGGCAAGAGAAATATATGTACAATATACTCATTATAGATAAAATTACAGAATATTTAGTCATGCATCATATAAAGGAGGAGAAATATCACATTGCTCGCAATAGACATAATCAAATATATCTTCATATTATTAAGTCTTGCAAATTGGAGCTTTTTCTCTCTAAAGTATAATCCTAGAAAATTAAGAAAAAAGAAAAAAGATTGCGCATGTAGGCTTAGTGCCTTAATGAAGGGTTGCTTGCTAATTGTTAGCCCAATCTGTAGAGTTTAAGGCTACAAAAGCACAAGTCCTAAGTCTGCTCCCCATTCAGTCTGATTTTCTCTTAGCCATTCAACCTCTTAAGCCACAGGGGGATAGGGTTGTTAAGTGATATCTTTTTAAATTTGGTGAGAGTATGACCAGCTTGGAGAGATGTGGCAAATGTCTACATTATGAAATATCCTGAGATAAATAGAAATCAAGATTTTCTGATGCTCTGTAATGAGTATGGGGGAGACTCTCTCACACTTTCTGATTGAATTATAAGCATCACTACTTACTTTAATTATGTCTCAGATAGTATTAACTGTTTTTTACAGTTTGTTCCCTTGCTTTCATGCAGTGCCCAAGTGATTACTGATTATTAGTATTATTTTATTATATTTAGAATATGATTGTAAAAAACTGACCAGGGGTCTTTTAAAATTATCTGCTGCTGTTTGATTTCTGATACCGAGTAAGATAACTGTATATATAGTGGTTTGATTTTAGTATGGCTGAAGTATTAATTCATTATTAGTGCTATTTTTAATAGTTGGAGGACGGTTTTGTAGGATGTTTCTGCTGTGACATTGGCAATCAATGGAAAAGAACATAGCTATTTCTTTCTTATCTTTCTATATTTTGTTCCTCCTCTGCTTCTCTATAGTCTTATCATCATATTATGCTGGGATTCTATATAGACTGGATTATTAAGTTCATAAATAAATTGTGCCATGTTATGCTCTTTGAAAATATTTTTAGTTAGTTTATTTTGCATTGACCAATGAGATCTCCAATAACTTGCTTTGCAACTAGGATACAAAAGTAGAATTTCACTCACTTTCTGATGAATCCCACTTGCATGCAGAGAACCTTTTGTTTGATATATATATTAAAGAGTGTTTTACATTGTGCAGAATGCATTTAATGGGCTCTCTTTCATGTGCTTTAATTGTATTATTTTTTTCCATTAGTTTATATGTTCATAACTGGCACATAATATGTTGTGCAAGACTGCTGTTTCATGATGAATTTTTGTTTGTTAATCGTACCAAATTTACATCATACTGTGCATAGTAAAGAACCTGTTGTCACAGTTGGTCTAACTGTTGAATTATTAAATTCATTGCTTTTTGTAAAATCCTTTACTTTGAATTGTAATGGCATTAATTATATCTTTATTCTGTGTCGTCATCTTGACTCATGCTTCTCTATTACTATTTGCTGTGGTATACCTCCAGTTCTTTTATCTTGTCAATGTACCAGTCATGCTTAGCAGATGTTTGACACCATAGGGAAAATATCTGCTTCTTTATTTTCAATGTACAGGCAAATAATACTTGCTTACTGTCATTCGCCATCATCATCATCTGGTACACCTCGAACATTGATGGAACACCAGCTCTATTGTTCCTTCTTACAGGTCTCTAGCTCGCTTACAGTCAAACCAGTATCATTCCTTAGCAGTTTCCCCATAGCAAAGATGTGGCCTTCTACATGCTGAATGTCCATGGGTCGGCTCCTATTAAATTGTGTACTAACTGGGGAATCCACATGTCTAAAGCTGTGGTTGGCAAATCTCAGCCTCTTCTTACACATCATGATTGAAACTTTTGGGATGTTGCCATGCAATTCTTGGTTCAAAACAAAATCATCTTACCTGATGTTGAAGAGGCAGTAACAGCCATCCTGGGATTTCTCCTGCTGAGCAGTGATTGTCCAAGCTTCACATACTTAATGCAATACCGACTTTACGGTAGCTGGAAAAAGGTCCTTCTTCATGATAATTTGACAGGCAAGATCTCCAAACAGCTCTTATGCTGTAACATGCTTGGCATACCAGAGCCTTTCAGCATTTGATGTCTTTTTCTGTTGAGTCAATCCGTGGTCTAAGGTATTTAAAGTCTCTTTCATGGCTGAGTTTCACTCACCTGTACAATCAAAATCATTGTATGAAATCGATTTTATTTTTATATTTGTTTTGTTATTGTTTTTCTTTTTTTTTCTTTTTGCATTACAATTACTGTTTGTAATTGTACTAGTTACAGAGAATGCCCCTGTTTCATTACTCATTGCATATTGACTTATTTCTTCTGCCAAAAAGATGAAAGGCGTGAATGTCATTAAATGAATTTCATATTCCCTTTCACACAGATCAACACTACATCATGAATATACTGGCTCTTTTTTGTCACCCTCTTTCCTTTTTCCCCAACGTCAGCAAAATTAAAAAAATGAAATAGTAGGAAATTGAAATCATAAATTTTTTAAATAATGCACAGATGCAATTGCCTTCTTTTTAACTAAAAAAAATAAATATTAATAATAACATCACTCACTTATTCACTCTTTCCCTAACTGGGTAGTCATGGCGGTGACATGTGGGATGACTTGTATGCTTGTGTGTGCTATAAGGGTTGATCTTCTGCTAGTCGTATATAAGTGGGGCTGTGCAGTTGATAATAACATAAATATATAATAAAATGAATACTTTAATTTTTGCAATACATTTATGATGATGTTTTTGTTTATACCTCAGGAAAAGAATGCCATTGATGAGAAAGAAAGTAGAGATGGAGATAAAGATAGGTTGAATGCTTGTCTTATGGTGTTATTGTTCCCTTGGCTCAATATGCGCAGGTTGGGTTGAGGGTTGTCTCCTTTTATTTCCATTATTTCATTTTATCAGAAATTTTATGCTCTTTAAAATTAAAAAAAAGTCATGAAAATGGGCATTTGAGCATAGTAGTTTTAACATTGTTGTGCTTATCGAATCATGAAAATGGGCATTTGAGCATTATAATTTTAACATTGTTGTGCTTATCGATATAACAAAACCAAAATGGTACCTTTTTAAGAGTTTTGTATGCTCCTCTTATTTTGAACCCTAGTTTTACTAATCCTCAATAAATACTTATATCATTGAGTATTGATAATATTTTCTTGACTCATATTAATATTAATAATATACTCCTTTTTATGTGTTTTTGTATGGTTTCATTGAATATTTTCTTTATGTATCTAGGTTTTATCTTGTATTTTAATTCTAAATTACTTCTTTTATTTAGGTTTGAAATCATTATCATTATCATCTTCCTTGTTGTCTCCATTGTCGTCATAAATATTGTTTTTACTCTTGTTTATCTTTGTACCAGAATAAGTCTATGGCATAAAATAAAGTTGCTAAATTCCATTAATTGAAGATGATCACATTTTGAATGAAAAATAAATAGGACATGATTAGAATATCTTTTCAAAGTTTTCTTTGTCCTTGTATCATTTAGAAAACATAAGTAATTGTTATTTGTATGTTCCTGATGTAGGTTTTATTATAATATTATAATAATATGAGCATGCGGGTTTGCCTGGCCTGGCATGCGACCCTCTAAACTCTATCTCCTATCTACCTAACAATTGATGGTTTTTCCCTCACCTACAACCTAGGGGTTGAAAGGGAAACAACTATCGTTAAAGAAAATCTAGGCTCATTGCCCAATTGCCGATGGCCTGTGTGAGCTCATTTAATAAAGTTATCATCCAAGATCTGCTGCTGTGTTACTTCTACAACAACACCAACAACTATTACTAAAACAACAACAACAACTACGACTACTACTACTACTACTGCTTCTGCTGCTGCTGTTGCTACTACTACTACTACTACTGCAAAGATAAAAGATGAGGCGAATAATAATAATTACATTTAGGAGGAGGAGAGGGGGATGGGGTGGAAGATGAGGAGGAGGATAATAAGAACAACATGTTCATTGTTATATAGCGTGTTCCCAGTAGATTCCCACTCAATTTTAATGTGCTCAATGCACTTTACAGAGTTTTCCTTGCAGGCAATTACAATCCAAAAGCCATCGCAAACCCCCCCGGTGAAAGGCGCTTCATTCTAGTATACTGACAAGATCTTCCTCTACCTATAGCCAGGTACCTGAGCGTCCTTATAGAGACGCTATAGGGACGCTCAGCCAGGTACCCATTTTACACCTGGGTACGTTCAGGAAATGCATGTAAAGTCTTTCCCAAGAAGTCAACATCTCGAATATGGGACCTTTCGATAACCAACCCAAATATTTACCACTAGACCACGATGCCACAAGATCGAGATAGGACTTAAATTAATCTTTCTCTTGTAGAGATCAAGCCAATGACTAATGAGCCCTTCCCATGTGGTAATCGAATCTTCCACCCATTGTGAGCCAAAGCATTTTAGCCAATTACCCAAGACGTACAAATGCGTGCACATGTTAGTATACTATAATTTTATTTATTCAAATAATTAAATACATATAAAATGATTTGATAGACAAATACATAATCTTCCTCTGTGAACCAGCAGGTGGTCGGGTTAGATCCGGATTTCAAACCTCTCAAACTCAGTCAACGGGATTCAATATTTGGACAAAAAATTATCAGAAGTCAAGGAACATCCTATTATTTGCTGGCAGAACTCTCAACCAACGTATGCAATTCTAATTATTATATCAGATAAAGAACAAAGAGAAGAACTTGAATGGACTTGTGTCCGTCAACATGCTGTCTGAAGTAGGTGAGTAAACAAAACACGAATCAGAATTGATTGTTCGTGGGTTGAACAAGAACGATTCATATAATATCAATGACTAATCATCAAATGTCAAATTAATTTAATCTCTGAATGAAAATTCGGTTAAGATGGGTTTATCCGCAATTATCCTGCTTTAAACACTAAATTCAAACATATCTAGACAAACAAAAAAGACATAATATCTATTGACAAAAACACCTTGAAATAGGCCATTGGGTAGGATAATTCATTCGCAAATGCAAGATATGATTTTAAAAACTTATTTAGGTGTATCTGACATTTACTTTAGCAAAGGACTACTTACGTTTCTGTCGTGTATAATATAACGTAGATAAATAAATACAATAAGAAAATAAAAATAAAGAAACGGTAAAAAATAAAACAAATCAAACATACAATCAAACGAAATAAAATCAAATCCGAACACCCCCCCCCCCCCCCCAAAAAAAAAAGTATTATTACTACTACTACTACTACTACTACTACTACTACTACTACTACTACTAC
>JASKDV010073695.1:0-15273 GCA_032466395.1 Aegires albopunctatus | reverse complement strand
AAAGATACTTAAATCGACATTGTTGATTTACTACTTCGAAGTTTCGTCTGATTTTCACACTCTTCAGGTAAGGTTAGTCAAATGAAATTTCTTCCTATGTCGGCAAGTAGAAAAGATTTCGCGTGAAATTTCATTGATATCAAACTTAGTGTTTTAAAGTTATGATCATCAAAGTTTTGACAGGCTTTTTTTACTACCTTATATATCACAAAATTTTCTAAGTATCATTAAAAGTGTAGGTTGATGAGCATTGTGTGTTTGTCTCTTACCATCTATAATTAAAAATAGTTTTCCAATGTTTGTCCAACAGTTTGGCTCATTTTGATGAGATATACGGTTTTCTAACATAATAAATCAGATTGTAATGAACCTTTCATACAACATTAGGTTCTTGCCAATGATAATGTTAATATTGTATCAGCTCTAAAAATTCTTACATTCAATAATATTATAGGTAGGACAAACAGAATTTTTTTTTAAAGCAACAGAAAAGAAGAATAGCTTAGAACATAGATCATTTTATCCTGAATATTTTAATACCAAAGTTAGTTCTCTAAGTTGATTATTAACAAAGTTATCGATAAGTTTTGAATTTTTTGTCACATTTTCAAATGTTAAAAAATGCCATTTTGGGACATGGCTCATTTAATATATACACCACCCAGCATTCTCAAATTTTCAAAATATGAACTCCTATATATGCATAGAACAAGGCTATTTTTTTTTTGGTGGGTATGCAAAAGATGCAAGTGTTGTTTTTTTTTTTACATGAAATTGATAAAAATGCACAATTTCTTGAATAGCGGAAGGAGGTAAAAGCGAATTTTATCAATTTTCAGATGGCTCTGAAAAATTAATGAATTTAGCCACATTATTGATTAATACATGAAATTAAAGATCTTTTAAAGCACTGACAGATGAAATAATCTGAAACCTGCTTACAATGTACAAAATTTTTAAAATGCTGATATAAATATGCGGCATTGTGTAAAATGCGTAATTCAGCCTAAGTAGACCTGTATCAAACTAGTGAGTTGACCATTATTTTTATCATACATACTTGAAATACACCTAAACAATCAAAAATTGAGTTATGGCCCGCAAAACACAGCAAAATTAATGAAAATAATATCTCCCACTGACTTAAATTGAAAGGAAAAAATGCGACTGTATTACGATAGCCGTCATTAAGAACAGCCTTGGCCTTCACGGGTTGGGCAACCGTAGCATGCGTTTACTTAGTATTTACATTGTGCTGCCAGACATTCATTGAAAATGGGTTCTATTCAAATAATTCTAGAATAGGATCCATTTAACTTATTATTGTGAAATTTCAACACAATCTAGAATATTAAATTCTCCTTCCAACTTCCAAATTTTACCAGAGAAAAAAATATCGGACGGTCTGATGCCGTGCGCCTAAAAACTTGGTTTAACTTTTTAAGTAACTTCTATATGACCTTTAAAGGTGAAAAAAATATCGTAAGAACAGGATTTTCAATATCTATTTATAGCAACCAATCAGAAACACTTTCTGGTGTTGGATGGCCCACAAGACAGAAAAAGAAAGATAGAGGTCTAAATATCACGTTTCAATATGCCATTGCACTGGGTTCAACTTTCGCAAAATATGACTCGTGTGTAAGGTGCGCGCTACACACTACGTTAATACAATCCCATTTTATTATGTATGGATAGAAAGGGCTTGAATTGCTCATTATGATGGTGTGCAAAATATTACGATACGACTTCATTGAGAGGCGTGAGGAATGTGTAAAAAATGCGAAAATCACGATGCTCGCCTCGCTAAAGCCGCTAACTTGGCTGTTTATCCTACCTTAATATTGGATAGTCATGGTAGAATCATAGCACCATGAGCATAACTATACTGTGTATATATAAGTGCTATATGGGACATACCTTTGTTACTTTTTTATCGATACAGTGGAACACACTTGTAACGAACACGCTTAAAGCAAATTGACGGCTTTAATGAACATGTGATCCTGCCCACAGGTCTCTTTCTTCTTTGTTCACGACTGAAATAACGAATTACTGATATAAAGAACCATTTTTCTTGCCCGGGGTTGTTCTTTATATCAGTGTTCTACTGTATTGACCATGGTAATCTTTATTGATATTATTAAGCTGTCTTGGGACAGATTTTCTTAAACTTTGGTACAGGCTGTAATTTTTGTCTCTCCTTCATTTCAGACTAGTGACATATCAAGAGTCAACTCTTCCAATCATTAAATATTTCCAAGACAAGAATTTAGTCTCTGAAATTTCTGCTGACAGAACTGAAGATGAGGTATGGAAATAGATAAATGATAATTTTGCATTTCGATATGGATTGAACTAAATATTGATGACCACCTGTAAAGGCTATATCACAGTGCCATAGATTTTTTATATTAATATTATTTTGCTCAGAGTGACAGAGTGAAAATACAATCTATTTTTGCATATTCATAACAAATTTGATAATTACCCAAATTATGTATGTAGTGAGAGAAAGAAAATATATCTTGAAACTCTAGTCTTGAACTTGCCATTGATACGGTGGAAAAAATATAGAATGCCTCATTATTTTTGCTGAGTTCTAGCAGTTCTAAACACTGCTTACCCATTATAAGTTCATCTGAAATTCTGTCTCGCAAGAATCAATCCTTAAATAAGCTAGCCCCAATGATATTGCGAATTCCTCTTGTCAGAGTATTTTAGTGATTGACAATTAATTATTTATGAAGAATTACATATATAAAAAAAAAAAAAAAGATGTTTTGAAATCACAGCCTCTTTATCGATCTTCATTGCCCCTTATTTGTGTTTTTCTTCGCTCCCTCTTTTACTTTAACTTGTGTTGTCCTTCTTACACATCAGTGTTGGGTTAACTTTATCTCTATTCCTCAGGTTTTTACTGATGTTGAAAAGATCTTAGGTGACCTAGGATTATAAGTAATTCAAGCACTGCAGTGATGTCCATTTTTTGATTGCCTTCTTATATATTCAGCTAGTGGGAATTACAGGGGTTGTTTTTTATTTCGCTTAACATTTGTTACGCATTCTTGAAAAATGGTCTTTTTCAACATGATTATATGTTTAATTTTAATGTCTATGCATAATTCATATTATGTACATAAAATACAAACTTTTAAAAAAATAAATGGAAATTAGAGGGTGAAAAGAAAGGAAAATGCTTTTCATATTATATGTGGGATTACTTTTTACATACTTTGTTTATGTTGAATTTCAAAAATAATTTACAATGAGTTTGCCAAACAGTTATACGATTTCAATAAGAATGAAACCATAGATCTTTGGAAGTGTTGACTTTTATGATCATTAATTAGGTACTTTCAATAGTTTCAACATTTTGATTTAAGAAGTAGAAAGGATTACATTCCTCATAGCCTCATCCAAATTGCCAGAAAATTTTTTACTTTGCATGGAAGGGGAGGGGGGGGGGGGGATTTGCTCAAGGGATAAGGCACTTACTTGCCAATCCAAAGGTCCCTTCAGTTCCAATAAAGTTGCTAGGATAAAACGAGTGTCCAGTCCTATAGCCGAAGGCCTATAATCTAGGGGGTCCCATGTATATATATGCACATATAAAAGAACCCTTCACTGGTTATAGGGTATTTCTGGAAAACCCTGAGACCACCAAGGTAGTGTAAATGGGTAAATTTCATCTTACATCTAAATACTACCATTTAACTAATTGTTGATAATAACAATAACAGTAATATTTTTGTACTTACTATTTCAATAGTTTGAAATGGAATATGAAACTTTAAATAATAATGTTTTTCTTTGTTGCTTCCTCTGCTAATGCAAGCTCCCTTTTCATTTATAAATTCTTAGTTTCTTGTCCAGTTAATTATATAACTAATTTTTAAAAATTCTATTCATTTTTATCGTTGATCAGTCCTAGGTCTTATGCAATCATAGACCTCAGCTCAGACAAACAGCTGGACATTGCTGGACATCCTCTCAAGTCCTGTAATAATCATTCTGACTCATGAATCATCAATGCTGCTCCATATCAATTACCATTCATTTTACTCTACAAGTCCTTTTTGGCTACCTTGGCTCATCAAAATACCTTCCAGTGGCATATCCTTCCATCACTGATTTTGTATTTAACTCTTTTGGTAGAGGTAATGCTTAAAGCAGCCACATTCATCGCCCAAGGTCTCCTAGATATCTGTATAATTTAGATTTAGGTCACAGAATCACAGTGTGAATTTTATATAAAATCTAAGCTGCAAGGTAAATGATATAATGAAGTTTACATCTTGTTTTGAAGTCTGACAAGGATTTGGAAATCTAGATTTTGTCTTGTCTTGTATGAGTCCTATCATCACTGTCAAGAGGACATGAATAATTTGTATTTATTTAAGTAGATAAAGATTTAGTTTTTTATTTAATTTTGTTGCTTTTATTTCTATTGATTTGTAACAATATGATTTTTTTAAAATGACAACAGAGGATGATATTCTTTTATAGATTCTAATGAAAAGTTGGACATTTTCATTTCTATCTTTTGCAGTATGGTTTTTGTTTCTATTGTAATACGATTAATAGTACCAATGATTTTATGTCACACTTATATAGTTTTCATTTAATATGTGATGAAGTCTTACTTTTGACAACTATTGGATATTATGGGGGATTTATCAATTTCATTTTGCATTTGAACATTTTATTTTAGTTTTGAGTATGGTTCCATAAACATAAATGAAAAATAAGAGGAAACATTCACATCATTCTCTTACATCAGTTTTGCTCAAATTCCCTAGGTATCATCATAATGTGATTTGTTTTTATATTTCTTGATTTTTGTTTATATTATATTTATTTGGGAGCAAAATTAACTTGACACTTTTAAAGGTTCAATTTTTAATCATTCAGTGTATAATTTCAAGAAAAGCATGAATTACTGTAAAGGCTTACTTAAACGTTTCTTTGCAATTTTTTATCATTGAAATTCTTTGTTTTTCACAGACTAAGCAATCATTGATATTGTGAGTTTAATATCATGATCATCATTAAATTGGTTCATATAAAACATCCACTTTCATCTTTTAGTTTTTGTTACATTTGATTTTTGGGGTGGGTGGGGTTCAGGTATCAAAACTATGTGCCAAATTGAATTTTTAAAATAATTTGCAACATTAGTTAGTAACTTAGTTTGTTTTTTCCTCTGTCTTCAAACGCTTCTCGTTCTCATATAACATCCATCAGAGTTATCTTCTTCATGTTTTTGGCATATTGTATTTTACTCATATATTCATTTTTAAGAAACTTTCACACCTAAAGATTAACGGTCTGGTCTTAAAAAGTGTCATGTCAATTAGGCACCTGAGTGGATTTTAATTAAAAATATAATTTGTATTTTTGTTGTATTTTTGTAATGATATTTATATTTATAAAGTAAAAAGTAAGGAATGCATTAATGTGATCATTCTTTTTGTTGTCTTACACTCCCTTGAAGCACCATTTTTCTGTGTGTATGTGTGTGTATTTGTTGACTGAGTGAAGTGTGGTTAAAACTTAACTTGATGATAATGTTTTCATTTGTCATAAGGTATTTTCACACCCATATGTCATAGTAGATTGCTTTAAAACAGAGTGTGGTTGTTGGCTTAGACTTACCTAGTTCAACTCCATCTGACCCTATTTTGCATTGATTTGGGTTTCAATGCTTTAAATGGCTTAGAAAATCAAATGCTAATACAAAAACACAACTGTCAAAACTGACCCCTTCTAAACCAATGAAATTACTTATATAATATACATTTCAACGTTATTCATATTTGACCTATTCCTTTTAATCAGAATCTAAGTCACACAGGCCGTCATAAGCTATAGCCGTTTACAAATATTAATATTGTTTTCATCAAATCATGGATTATGGTTCTTTCCAGATGATCATTCAAAATAAAATTACAGGGTATATCATTGATCATTAATTATATAAACATGATGTATATATAACATAAAAAAATGCAAGGAGTATCCATTGCATCAAAATTATTACAGAAAACCAGTTTTGACAAATATAAAGGTAAAACTAAAACCAAGCCAAATCGTTCAGTACTCAATAGAAAGTTATTATCTTCCCCTTTTCTATCAGCCAACTGGTCATTTCTATTGACCATCTGTTTGCAAGAATGATATATGATTAATAATAATTGATCGAGTGGACAAGAGATTAGATTGGTGAATTTCATATGCCTCAAGCTTTGCATGTAGTCAGTCCTTTAATAGGAGCAATGCCACATTGTGTCTTTGAAATTCCATTTTATATACATGGCTAGACTGGCCTTAAAGGCTACTTAAATAGGCCTTGATTACTTGTACATTGTATATAATGTCGGGATATGCTTTGTGTTGAAGCCAAAAGTAAACTCATCATCATGTGGTCCAGTTTGCTCCTCTTTTGGTCCTTCATACAGGTCTCAAGCTCACTTACAGTATCATTCCTTAGCAGGTCCACATAGTTAACAGGTCTTTCGGTCCTTCATACAGGTCTTAGGCTCATTTTACAGTATCATTCCTTAGCAGGTCCACTTCATACAGGTCTCAAGCTCATTTACAGTATCATTCCTTAGCAGGTCCACATAGTTAAGCTGTGACCTTCCACGTACTGAATGCCCAAAGGTCGGTTCCCATAAAATGTTGTTACTAACTGAGACATCCCTGATGTCAATAACTGTGACGTGCAAATCTCAGCCTCCTGTTTTGTATCTTGATTGAAACTTTTGGGATGTTGCCATACAGCTCCTAGTTCGAAAACATTCATTTTGATGGTGATTTGTTGAAGATGGTTCTCAACATCCAGGTGTAACAACCAACCCAAGACTTCTGCTTGGCAGTGATTGTTCTGGCTTAACATCTGTATGGTAAAACTGACTCCACGCTGGTTAGGAAAAGGTCCCTCTTCATGGTATTTGAGTTTGAGAGGCAAGATCTCCAGACAGCTTTCATGCTGTTACGTGCTTGCCATGCCAGAGCCTTTCTGCATTTGATGTCTCTTTCTGTCAAGTCATGATCCGAGATTTTAAAAGTCTTTCAGGCTGAGTTTTAGACAATTTGTATGAATCTCTACCTCTCCCTGAGTGTTATAAGTGAGAGAATCTTAGTTTTCTTGGCATTTTTTGTATCAACTTCATCTTTTTGTCATTTGTACTCATCCTCTACTCTAGATAGCAGCTCTTGTGCCTGATTGTTTTCTATCAGAATGTAGGGTAATGTCCTCTACAGTCTAGGTCTGTGATCATTGTCATTAGAAGGCAAAAACTCTACTGCTCTTCTTTGGTGCGATGGTGAATCCCAGCTCATGATAGATAGTTAAAGGTGCCAGTTTATCTCCTTGTAGTACTCAAATTTTGATATTAAATATATGTCTCACCATCTGGCAACTGTGTACCTGTTGGAACGTGTAGCTGTTTCCATATATCCTCCAGTACTTGGAACTGATTAACCTCCATAGCATATTGCTGTAGTTCCTTGTTACTTGCCAGAGCCTTCAATCATATCTGACACGTGGCTGCTAGTTTGCTTGGGGCTTTGAGACTCAGCTGTACTTTCATTGTTACAATTGCCAAGGAAGCTAAATCTGAGAAAATCTGCTCTACTGAACGCAATGTGAAACAGTTTGTCATGTCTTCATGACTTAGACAGTACAAATATTTATGAAAGTAGTAGTAGTGCTGATTTGTTTTTTTTATATTTTTTATTGTTATATATCATCCTATACTATTACTAAGCAAAATTTGATGCAAATTGGTAAAGCAGAAGGAAGTTACTTATCTATCCATCCTCAAAACTGACGATCTTTGACCTCATTTGCCAATCTTTTACATGGCCTGGGGGTAAAGAATAGGGCCAACGCTTTCTCCTCATGTGCGGGTTGTAAGAGGCGACCGAGAGAATGGGAGCTTCTTCTCCCATCTGTCCTCTATCTTCTGTCTGTCAGGCTGTTTTTCCCCCTCAGAGGAGGGAGGAGGTTTTGCTGGGGAGAAGGAGGCATATAGCTTGTGGCCATCCCCCATTTATGTGCTTTGCTCGACTTTAATTAGAGGGACCGAGTACTGGGTGGTCTTTGCATTGTATTTTTGGGGGGCTAGATGGCCATCATTATTTAGGTTTTTTATTTTTGAGAGATGAGGGTTTTTTTCTGTAAATCATCTCTCCATTTAGTTATCTTTATTATTATTGTATGTATTGTACTTATTATTTGAAGTGCTTCTTTTCTTCCTTGGCGACTTTTTTTTCCCTCATCTAAAATCTATTTCTTCTACTTCTGCTTTTATCTTTTCACTATCTTATCATCTTACTTTTTCATGGACTCTGAGATAGCCTTAGTAGTTGACTGAGCCCTTAAACTCAAATCCAAATAACTAACTAAATTGACATGGCCCCCCCGTGTGGCTCCCTGGGTCATTCACTGAGAGGTAAGAATTGGCCCAATGCTAGTACTCCCTATGCATGTCGTAAAAGGTCAAATGGGAGCTTCTTATCCCATCTGTATGCTGTCTTCTTTCTGAGGCTCTTTTGTTCCCTCAGAGGGGTTGGGAAAGGGAGACATATACCTGGTGGCCATCCCCTATTAGTGTGCATTACCTGACTTATGAATATTGTCAGGGTCACTTGCTATCTAGAAGGACCGAGTACTTTTGTACACAAAGGGCATTAGAAAATCCTGGTAGCTCTTTGTGTGTAGTGCATATTTTGGGGCTTGATGACCATCATTCATTAGGTTTATTGTTTTGAGAGATGCTGTTTTTTTTGTAAATTTTATAAATCATTTCTTCATTTAGTTATCTTTATAATATATTCTACTTATTATTTGAAGTGCTTCTTTTCCTCCTTGGCACTTTTTTTTATTCCCCCTCTTCTAAAACCTTTTAGACCTAGAGAGCCCTTTAACTCCAAATAACTAATTTCTAAAATAGAATGTCCAATCTTAATCAGTTAATTAAGCATCAAATACATGATACATGTATATTATCTTCTTTAAGTTTGTATATTTATATTTATCTTCAAAACCCTTAAATCACTTGAACAAATAATGACCGAGGAAATGGGGATCCAAATAATTCATATTCCCCATTTAATGCCTACTTTTTTTAGTCTAGACATCTTAGATTTTATGTCATCACCATTTCTCTATTTTCCATTACAGTTTCTGAACACCTTGCAGTAAGATACTGTTTTATAAAATTGAAATACTGGGTGCATCGTTGTTAAGCCTACATTTAAAAAGACAAAATTGTTCAATTTGTATGCCACTGATTGATGTATGTTGATTTACCAATATATTACACATCAAGTTTATGAATGATATTTTATTATATGATAAATATATGATTATTTTCATTGTTTTACATCTCAAAGATTAGGCCAACAGAAATATTAGGGTAATATTTCTGTGATTAGTCCTACTCAATAACTTGATATCAATTAATAATAAATTGTGACATTTTTTAAAGTAAATTATCTTTACTTGATTTGTAATGATGTAGCAACATTCTTATGTTCTAGAATTTTCATTTTTTCTAAATATACTAAGTGGCCTTTTATGAGAAGATTTGGTTTGAAAGTTTATACATAATACATGTATTACTCTTAAATGGAATAAAAATAAAATAAAACTTTTTGCATTTTATCCTTCATACTAATCATGTTTATTGACTTATCTTTATGGATGGTTTGTAAAACAATAATTTTCTGTATTACCGGTAGTATTAATATTGAAAATCAGATTGCTTTGTTTTTTTGTTTGTTTTTTGTTTTTAGTAGGCCTACTACTATTGTCAAATATTTTTCTTTCAAAAATCCTATATTATTGTTTAAACTGTTCAAAACATTGTCACAAGGTCATATTTGAAATTATTGTTATTTTTAATATTGTTTTCATTATTATTATAATTGTTACAGTAAAACATGAATATAGAGGCAACTATTTTTTACTATGTAAACTCTATTACCTGTGCTTGGATACAACGGGGCAAGGAGAGTCCTGAACTCGGATACAGCAGGAGAGATTGAGCGAGCTCTAGGTCTAGGTACCGGTACTTGGGGGAAGGGGCTGGGGTGGGGGCCGTAGGCGGGCTCCAAACGGGCAGTCAACGGTGCAGCGTTGTGATTGACCAGTCCAGTGATGAGTGAGGTGGGGCAGGCGGCAGAGAGAGATGCGTTACAGGCTATGTGAGCCACTCCAAAAGTGATGTACTATAGGCCTAGCCTAGCCCAAAAAAGTAAAAAGAGGAGAGTGTGAAGTGTGTGATTCCGTTTCCTGATTCCTTGCGATCGTTGATGCACACACATCCACTTCACCAGTTCTACAGTGTCGGTACGATACAAGTATAGGCCTAGAAAGCACAAGCAACAAGACCAAGGAAAAGATGGCTTCCATTAAATAGAAAAGGAAATGCTTTTCACTCGAATTAAAGACCGAGATAATCAAGAAAGTTGACAAGAAAATGAAGACTAAGGCACAAATTTGCAGGGATTACATTTCATCTGGACCACTTCGTCATGTGGATTTTCAGAATTTTTTCTTGTAATTCTCCTTTACATACTTTTAGCGGGAACTCGCCTACAACAGGATTTTTCATCTGGAACTGAAAGTCGTGTTCCACTATAGATCTATTGCTTTTCATGATTCCAGTTTTAGATATTTTCCAAAAAAATATTGAAAAAATAGATACATTTTGCTGAAATACCAGCAATTTACCACCACCATTAACAGAGATACAAGAAAAATCTAAGATGACAGAAGAAGGAAACTATTGTTTTAAAAGCCCACCATATATTATGTGTTGATCAACCTTTGCTTTGCTTTGTTTCAGTCAGTCAGTAGTCAGACTTAGTGTTGGGTTAGTGTTAGTGTTAGCGTAAGACAGAACAACAATGTTGAATTTCTTAAAAAACAAACTTGAATTAAATATTTGATGAAAATGACTGTTGATGAAAGATAAAGCCAGTTTCCTGGCAAGACTTATTCATCTGGGGTTCAATTATTTTGTTCCTTCTGCAATATTTTGCTGGGCCATACACACAAAGATCTTCAATTCAACACCAAGAAGCATGAAATATGAAAGAATGAAATCAAAAGACTACACTTATGATCTTAGTCTTACTGAGAAGAAGCTGATTCCTTGATACAATTTAGCATAAGCACAAAATAAACTCAGATACCGAGGTCTCACTGAGTCTCAGCAAAACGATATAGAGAAGTTTAGCCTTTTAGGCCTGCAGTTTAACAGAGGGGTGGAGGGGGGCTTTTTGATGATGTCTTTGTACTTTGTGCTTTTCTTTTTCTCTCTCAAAAAAATAAAAAATATATAAGTAATATATAAATCCTTTGCTGTCCCAGGGCACTTTTTCTTTTGGCTTCTTTTGAGGTAAGACCGAAAGAAACCTAGCATTGGTCTCAGTCTCAGTGCAGAGAGGCCAATATAAAATGGTGTAAATACCACGCATTGTTTTCTTTTTGTTCTGTTTTGTTTTTGTTTTTTTTATAATGGAAAATAAAGTTTATGACCATGTTGTCTCATACATACACCACACAATTTCCTTGCAATTGTTCCAATTTTGGCTCACAAACTTGGATTAAAATTTTTGTTGTTGTTCAAATTTTGTGATTTTAGAATTCAATTTATTGCAATTGCAGGGCATCTCAATTATCCAGTGTAAAATTACAAAGGATAAAATTCTGTCAGAAAGTGAAATGGATGTCTTAATTATTGGCCTGCAATCAGTGCAATGCACTTAATTAAATGTGGCAGAACAGACATTTTGACTACTTGACCGTACTCTGCCTTACCCAAAATATTGTTGTTTTAGATTACTGACCACTCTTTTTATCCTGTGGAATAATTTTTGAGAAAATTTTCAAACATTAAAATTTCTGAAAATTAAAATTAACCTGTAAATTGCATGGCAGAACTAGATCTAGATCTAGATCTAGATCAAATTTTGAGACTGAAAAGTACAAAAGTACAAGTAGACCTACAAGTACAAGAGCTGCTGAGATGAGCTGGTTAAACCTCGGCTTGTGATGGAATATCTCGAAATTTACGTAATCCAGATCTGTCAATGTCATTACTGTCAATGAAGAAATGAAATTGAGAGAAAAGCTTATGTTACAACTACAGTCTGCCCTCTCTAATCCAAACACCTTCGTTCCCAGCAATTTGTTCGGATTACAGAATTTTCCGGATTAGGGAACATTATCATTAAGAAATAATAAGAAAAACATTTGTTCCCAGAAAATGGTTTGGATTACAGAGAGAGCAGACTGTACAACAAGATTCTACAACTGTTTTCTCGCTTGCGATATAAGCGTAATAAAACAAAAATCACCAGCATGCAGATTTAAGTCTATGAAAGTACATAAGCAGATGATTATTATAAATTATAGTATAGTGTTATGAATGGTATACAACACACTGCGCTGTATTAGCCTACCTAATACTAATACTAATTGTCCGCACCCAAAAGAGAGATTGAGCCATGCAGAGTATAAAATTTGAAAATAGTTACATTTGTGTATGTTATTTTTCTTGATAATAATATTGATAATGGTTAATTTGTTGATGGGTAACTTGCTTTGAAATTTGTCATGTGTGCAATTAAACAAGTTGTGCTTTTGTCTGAGGACAGCAAAATGCGGTTTGAATCAATCTTTAGTAAGCAATTCGAATTTGAAATTATGGTCTCGCAAAGTACAGGAACTTTTTTCCTGCACCCGATATTACGTGGGCTGCACTGTACTACTATTCTATATCTAGTTCTAGTACTAGTAGTAGTACATGATTCTACATGATACAGGACCACTGTATGATTAATTTTAATAATTTTAATACATTCTAGAAGAGTAGACCCATATACTTTCATCGTAAAATATTTATATCAATAAAGAGTCTCCCTTGAGTTATAATATAAACTATAAACCTATTATTTTTATACGGCATACGGTAATGGAAATGAATAAATTAAATATAAAAATAAAAATAAAAGTAAAGAAGATTAATTAGAAAAATAATAGATTAGAATCACCTGGATCTAGATTCTAGATCTTTTTTAACTCCATAAATAAAAGTAAAATGGCTGAACAAACTAAAATTAACAACCACTATCCGCAGTAATGTAATAAATAAATTGATCTAGAATCTAGATATATCTAGATCTAGATCTAGATCTAGAATTTAGATCTGCTGATCATAGTTATGGCAAAAAAAAAAAAAAAAATTGGAATCAAGAACCTCTATATAGATCTAGGGCTTGGTGTGGAAATAACAGAAAAGATCTTTAGGAGTATTTAGTTAGACGCTACCACTACCACTAGATCTAGACTAGTAAGTAGTAGTAGTAGTAGTAGATTATCTAGATCTAGATCTAGTACTCTACTCTACAAAGTTATATAAAGCCACAATTTAATGGATTGCATTTCATAAAGTATACCGTAGTTGATCTAGAAATAGAAAGTAGTTATCTAAAAGGACTGCACGTAAGAATAGTAAGATATTGCCAAGAAATAGAATCATTAGAAAAGAACTACTCTACTAGATTTAGAAATAGATCTAGATCTAGTAGTAAGAAAAAGAATGAGTGAGGACAAAACCATTAAATTATATTAGATCTAGATTTCTTTACTTTACTACAGCAGCATCGAAATATAGATAGAGAACTAAACTAAGTTGTCGGTAAGGCCAAGCCAGAACTAGAGAAGAGAAGCAGCGTGTGTGATAAAGTAAAATCACACAATTTCAGAAGACCAAAAACGAAGGAATAAATTTAAAACTAAAAGGAGAGCAAAAGCTTACTAAGTTAAAGTAAAAGAAACTAACAATATAGATCTAGATCTATATCCATACAGTACAGGAGGTAAAAAGATGAGTCGAGATATTCATCAAGTAAAGAGGTGATGGGATTGGGAAAGGGTAAGTTTTTGATTTCATGGAATGGAAAATCCACAATCTTTGCAGATCATGGTGGCCCTAATAAGGGCCTTGTGGTTCTTGACTTGGGTCACCGCTTCAACTTCAAGCTTCAAAACTCCTGCGACTGAGAAGTGGGCTTTCCTTTGGATGAAGAGGCGGACTTCTTTGGTAGCAACACAGACTGAATGTTGGGCAAAACTCCACCCTGTGCAATCGTCACTCCTGACAGAAGCTTGTTCAATTCTTCGTCGTTTCGGACTGCCAGCTGAAGATGTCTAGGGATTATTCTTGACTTCTTGTTGTCCCTGGCAGCATTACCCGCCAATTCGAGGACTTCGGCGGCCAAATATTCCAATACTGCGGCAAGATAAACAGGTGCACCAGCGCCAACTCTCTCTGCATAGTGGCCCTTTCGTAGCAATCGGTGAATTCTTCCAACAGGGAATTGAAGTCCAGCACGAGATGAACGGCTCTTGGATTTAGATTTAGCTTTTCCTCCTTTTCCACGTCCAGACATGATGAAAGTATTTCGAATCAAAATTGGGGCAAAAAAAGACAAGGTAGAAATAGATCTAGACGATGTTTCTTGGTCGATGAGCAAAACTCAAAAGAGAAAGAATTTCCAACTAGACTGATATTTATAGGCGACCACAGGAAGTTGCTTAAAATTAGGCGGGTAAACGCATCAGCCAATAGATTTTTTCATTGGGAGTAAATTCCCTTATCATTAACATATTTGGAGTGCCTTCCCCTATCACAGAGGCAATAAAAAACGACAAATGGTTAAAAAACGACAAACGACGAACGTTATACGTCAAACGACCTGTATCATCAGGGTGTTAAAGTTTAAACAGAAGGATAGTAATATTAGTATCATGATACAAAAAAATAAAAACCCATTAATAATAGACAAGACAGATCAACTGCGACGTTTCTGGTTAGGTCTAACCCCAGACAACTTATGGTTCCTGTACGAAGTGGGTTTTCTGGCTTGTCGCAGCGTCCCTTTCCCCCGTTTCCCTTATGTATTTTTTTTTCACAGGTTGCTAAGCATGATAGTGCGTTTCATAATTCTCTGACACAGGAAACGCGCTGCATATCCTAAACTGCCAGTCCAATCTCATTCAAATTTCTATGATACACCCAGGGTGTTCATAACGTTGATACATAATTTTTTCTGATTTTTTAGTTGAATAGTTTAAACGTTTTTCTACGCCATATAAATAATGATGACAAAATATAAATGAGTTCTCAAATTTTATTGTCTTTACAGCGGGGCCTCACAGAACAATTTGTTTACATTTTGACTCATAAC
>JASKDV010073473.1:0-15278 GCA_032466395.1 Aegires albopunctatus | reverse complement strand
TCTCTCTCACTCTCTCTCTCTCTCTCTCTCTCTCTCTCTCTCTCTCTCTCTCTCTCTCTCTCTCTCAATCAATGGCAAAAAGATTTTTCCTGAGATATTGAACATTTCAAAAGTTATTTGACCAGTAGTCCTACCGTACGATTATTATTAAGTTGGACAACTATACAGTAAAAGTGTAGTAATTTGAAAGTATTCTGTTGCCGGAACTATAACTATAATATCAACGGCCCTAGAATGGACACTTCCGTCTTGTCACGCTTTAAAATCATTTTGCAATGTAATGTAATACATGCAATTTCATTGTTCTTTCAATAACTGCCCAATTAATTTGATAACGTTTAATGGAATTGAATTGATTGTCACCCTGTATTAGACAAGACATATACCATTAAATGTACAACTTACTACAGCAATAGCGTCTTTAACGTCAAATTCTTAAGAATGAATCATATCCATAATATGATAATCTTTGTTCTAACCAGTTTCTTGAACCATTACGATGAAAAACGAACCCCCTTTATGTTGTACGTGGACCCATTGTGGCTGACAGTTGACTACCAAAATGAAGGCACCAAGAGATTCCTGCAATTCATACAGTCCGGATTTGATGTGAGTCCACGCACGTTTTAAAAACTAGCAGCTTCTTTCTCAATATATTAGTAAAACCCTTCAGTGAAGATAACGATAGCCTCGAGATGAATTTTTGGCATCTAGAATAGAAAGATGCAGGTTTTAAAAAAGGAAACTAAGAAGAGTTACTCCCTTACACCTCACGCTTAGTCCTTTTTCAAAAGATCGCCAACGCCCTTCCATATGCAATTAATGATAGCCTACATGACAACGTATCTCTTTTTTTAAAGAAACTTCTTTTCCTGAACTTGCTTGAAGGTGAACAGCTTGGTTTGAGCATTGGAGACCTTTTGAAGCAAAAAAAAGTTATGTTTGTATGTGGCATAAACTAAACGCTCCTTTGTAACAGGACCTGGACTGTTTACTCATCAAAGTCAAAGGAAAGGGAAGATATTAAAATTTGAGTGCAATGGATTTATGATTTATATTCAGAGTTTTACCCATGTCCACTACTTTGGTGATATCACTATCAGGGTTTTCCTAGACTGCCTTGCAAACAGCCACGGTTATTTTACACTTATATTACACGCATGGGACCTCCGATATATTGTAATAGTCTAACACCGATAGGACTTGGCACTCTTTATCCTAGCAACTTAAGGATAGTAGGCGGAAGGAAACCCGTAAAAAAAAAAAAGATTACAAATTCAAGCCTGCGCGAGTTTGAACCAGGGGCCTTTGGCTTAGTAGGTGAGCGCCTTAACCACTGAGCTATCCGCTCCCCGGCCTAGAAACTGTGGATAGTCGGGCATAACTATCTCTACCTTTAACTTTATAACTTTGAAGTTGCCCTTGCGACTGAAAGTAGGCTATGTAGGCCTGTCAAACCTGTGAAAATAGTATTTCAAAGGAGTGATCATGCTATAGACCAATAATATACAACGCTAGCATACACTTTTTTCTCTCTCTGATATGCATTCTTGACTTACTGCAATAATCTATTTATGTCAAATCGAGAAGTTTAAATAGCTACTGATTTATCACCCACAAGAAGAGAGAAGAAAAAATATCAGAGGTCGTGCATTAAGAAGCATATATGAAAGATCCTAGTTATAATTTTAATTAAAAACAAACAAACAAAAAACGTTTCAGAAACGAATTGGAAATCCTGGGAGTAGTAAACACTCTCACGATTGAAAATATGGACACGTCCTTCATGGTCACATAACATTTGATAATACTGCTTTCGTTTTCGGACGTGACAACATTTTCTGCCTCAAGGAGAGAGGCATTAATAAACATTTAACAAGAAAGTAGCCAGAAATAATAATTGAATTACCTCCCCTGTATTTCTAGGATACCTGGATTCTTACCAACAGACAAGCCTTGCAATGGATTCAAGACCCGGTCCCATCTGCCAACATCACTGATTTCACCCCTTGGCAATGTTGATAATCTTTGTACATGGTTACACCATTCAAAAACTATAAAGATTAGTATTAATAGTGATATGAAAATATGAACTATCATTTAAATTTATCGATCTAACTAAATTATTACATTCTATTGTGTTTAGAATTATAGGTAGGCTAAAGAGTAGAAATGATTTGCAGACAATTTTACTTTTAGGCCGTTGAAATGTATTCTATTATATAATTTACAATCCGTGTATTAATACTGGACAGGCTTAACACTAATATGACATGGAATGCACTAATATAAATTATATACATGTAGGTATAATCAAATATTATTATAGTTTGTAGAGGCAAATATATTGTAAAGCAATTGGTGGCCGCCACATTATTGTGTCAATTATATCAAAACCATTTACAAAATCTGGACAGGTGAGAGATAGAGAATATCAACATTTGATAACGATTACGATACCATTCTTAAGCTATCAATAGCAATTAGTATTGGAAAACATGTACATGTACATGTAGTTAAAACCAAAGGTTACCGTATCCGTTATCTTGCAATGTAATGTAAGGAAGGAATGTCAAGCTTGGAAACAATTTAGAAATGTGCATAATAATAATAATACTAATACATTAATAAAGACAATGCTGGTGGAACTACTTTACAACATTAACTGTTACAGTGGACATAGAATTTAGGCCTACCGGCATATGACATAATATGTTTTGATGTCTACCTATAATGTACAGCAATTTTAATATAATCAAACAAACTATCTGCATCAATAAAAAATATTCTGTAATCTGATGATGTTCGTTTTCCCTTTCACTAAAAATGTAACACATGTATGTGTAATTACTATTTAACTATATTTCATTCATCGTCTTTTACTCTTAGTCTTATTCTACCATATTGGAGATGGGTAAAGGAAGATGAAATTTAACTATCATGATCCCCCCCATAACATTAAGCCAAGCAGTATGAACTGGCACCTAGGCCAGGATGAGGCGCTACCGGAAGCCATCACAATAGTTCTGGTTCAAATCAAGGCTCTCAATATTGGCTGAAGTTGAAGTGAATACTGAAACGGAAAATCATCCCGGTTCTCAGGTTAAGTTGAAAGTGAAATACAAATATAAAGTTAAAGATGAGTTTACAATCTTAATTTTAATCCTTGGGGTCTGCTCTCCGTCTTATTGACTTTATATCAAAATCAAATTGTCCTTCCGACAAACCATTTCACATCATTATTTCATTATACTATTTTTACACTCAAATATTATCTTAATCTTATTCTTATTGAAAAAAATATCAAAAAATAAAAATTGGGACTCTACTACATGTACTACTGATTTCCTCTACGCTCAAAAATGAGTATCGGAAACTTTATATTGTTCATCGAATAATTGCCCAATGATGAATAAAGCCTAATTGACTTGAATTAAATTAACCATGGCTCAGAAGAAAGAGAACATTTGTAATAATAGAAATGAACACAGGAGGTACAGCAAACAAACAAGCCCAACGTGCATTCATCACAGCTTTACCCAAGTTAACAGTGAAGCTGTTATGATTCTACACAATTCAATTGACACACAGAGACAAATGATATCAATACTATTTCTATGAATCACCAAACTTCAAAGACAACTTCCAATCAAACTAGCAACAATCAATGAAATAAAAGTACAAGCAATGTATTTAATGAACCTTTATTAAGTCAAAACAAAAGCAACGGTAATGAATCATTAACGCAAAATTAATATATATACAAATCCATATTATTCTGAATTAACAAATCACGCAATATTTGAACTTACACACATTATTATTATTAGTTTACTGATTTGAGATAAATACAAATACGATGAATAAATAATAATAATAATATAATTAATTTAATAAGCCTACCTCATGGCATTTACAAGTTAGTTAAGTTAGTTATTAAGAGTTTAAGGGATCAGTCAACTACATTACTACTAAGGTTATCTCCCTCTCAGAAACCATGAAAAAGTAAGATGATAAGCTTTTGGAAAGATAAAAAAGCAGAAATAGAAGAAATAGATTTTAGAAGATGGAAAAAAAATTGCCAAAGAGGAAAAGAAGCACTTCAAATAATAAGTTAATAAGTACAATACATATAATATAATAAAAAAGATAACTAAATGGAGAGATGATTTACAGAAGAAAAAACATCATCTCTCAAAAATAAAGAAAGCATAAATAATGATGGCCATCAAGCCCCCCAATAATGCACCACAAAGACCACCCAGGATTTTCCTAACGGCCTTTGTGTACAAAAGTACTCAGGCCCCAAGTAACCTCGATAGCATTTAAAAGACGAGGAAACCACACGGAGATTGAATGTGGTCTGTGGGAGATTCAAGTTAGGGACACATAGGCACCATTGAAACTGAAATTTAAATAAACATTAAGATAAGAGAAAAATGTATTACTAAATGACCATGACTGCATTTAATAACGTAAGAGAATAAAAATAAAATATAATGACTGTCAAAAGAGGAAATACATCAAGCTAGGCACTGGTCAACTTTGTCTCAGTTAAAGCAGCATTAGATTGCTATTTCAACAAGTACAATACATTTAGTACAAAAGTCTAGTAAAGTAGTTATACATGTGTTTTATAATACATGTATATACATATCAGTTTTTGTCTTTTTTCATCAGAACCATTATATCCTGTAGAAAAAATAGAAATTATACATATATTGGAACATCAACAACACCATATAATATGCACGATGATGACAAAAGGAGAATTATTAGCTAAAATGAAATGGGTATGAATCGCCTTTTTTACAAAAATGTATTCAATTCAATGTTCATTCAATCTTTAATTTAATGCTAAAAAGGTGCCTGGGGATGCCACAGCTACTTCCATGAATTCATGAGACATATCCTAATCACAACTAGTGGAGCATAAATATAGTCTTTTTGCTTGAAACGGTTGTACATTGGTTGGTTGACAGTAATGACAACTTTACAGGTAGTTGCTGCAAAATTATCAACAGTCAAACAAGAATTAATGATATACATTCATTCTGATTAATCTAAGTTTAAGGCTTTAAACATAAACCTTATATTACATGTGCGGTATATCAATACTTCCCAATGAGATTGCATGAAGGTAGCTCTATCAGAGGGGCTATATTACGATGACAATCAACGCAATTTGGAACTCTATGATTTCAATAACCACAATAAATTATATATCGGTGAACCAATAAACAAAAATGCATCCTTCTTTGAACAATAATTATATTTTATATCAACACTTAGCAACAAATTCGTTCAAAATTTTGCTCCCATCAGAGTCTATTATTACTATTAGCATCCTGTCAAAATCTGCTCAGAAATACAGATATCAAACCTACCTCAACACAACCAAATACTTGGGTTATAATCTGATACCTTGCAATGCCTCAAATCTCATAATTAGAACTCCCAAACCTGTCAGATAATTAGTTTAACCCAAAGATCCATTTCGATACCTGGGTGCAACAAGTTGACAAGCACCATTTTGCAACTTGCTAATTGTCAATTTGTTGCACCCAGGTATCGATTTGAACAATTTTGAATTTTGAGAAAAGCAGACAATAATATGTGCCATTTTCAAGTTTCAAATAGATTTGTTTGCATATGTTTACCATCCCTTTGTTTATTTTACCATGAGTCTTTAAATCTAATTACTTAATTAAATCTTTTACAAGTAATACACCAGATTCAGATCTACATGTATTTTAATATTACGATTTATAAATCCTAAATTTAGATCAACAACTCGAAGTTCTAGATCTAAACATTGTTTACAATAGTTTTGAGCTCATCAGATAAAGCTGTCGTCGAGGCTTATTACAAGTAAAAAAGGGGGAAGGGGAGATTGATTTATTCCAGAGCTTCCTAATAAGAGCTGGACAAAGTGGAGCATTAACAGATTCATAACAAAAATTAATATTACAGGATCTTAGAACAGAAAACAAGGATAGGGGAAGGCCAAATACAAAAAGAACGAAAGTAAATATTGATTTAGTGTAGCCAGAGTTCAGTAGAAATAATAATAAAGGATTTGAAATTCAATGCCTATAAAAGGATAAGGACCTATATAAATACACAAAACAAGAAACAAATGGAAATCATGGTCCAAGATTGCTATTGGATAGGATCCAGTGATGATATAAATAAAATTGTTTTTATAGATGAGAAGGACTTTACACTAGAATTCAACCCTAGGAGTTTCACCTGATATATATGGGCAATTCCACCTGGTTTGTTGACAAAATTATACGTGACATGAAAATCATTGAATAAAAGCAATTTGAATGCCAATAATACCAAAACTTGTTGTGTTCATTGAATTTAACTTGTAGAAGCTTGGGTAGGCATGCCTGGGCCCAAAAATCAATTAGAAGGCAAGAAAAGTACTTTGGAAATGAAAAAATACCTGATTTTTCACAACGAAAATCTTACATCTAGCTAGTGGTATAGATAGAGATCTAAGCAAAAATACTCCCCACTATTCAAAAATTACAGTTAATCTGACTAATGTAAGTTCAATTTAAAGTTAATCTATTTTGTAAAAGTCAAAATTATTGTCAAGGTTTAATAATACTTACATTACATAAACCTCAAAAATCGGTCTTAATCGTTACTTGTTTCGTCAATTTTCTTCATAAAATTGTACCGTGAATTTCTATCAACCAAGAGAAAAAATCATGCATTTTGTGTTGTAATTATATCATTAACATTACTTCTGTCTACGACGGTGTGAAATGCAGTTTTGTTGACCGGTGTGGAAGTTATTACGTTTATAGCATCGATGGCTTTATTTTTGTCCGCTTGTAAAGATTAAGATTCAACCGTGTAATTTCGTTTTCTAAAGTGCAATGGCGGAATTGAGCCTTGTTCCCCCAAGCCACCATTGTACACGACAGTTGTGGCAACAGGCGGTATCATTCAAGATGGTGGACTCCACAGAGCTTTAGTCTTTTTGTCTGCGGGAAATCTAATTGTTGCGATTAAGACTTGAGACACAATTTGCTCATTTTTCTTGATTAATTGCAATTTCTTATTGATAACTTGGGTGGTAATGAATTTGTTAGAAAGAAATGAAATAAAAAATGCGATAGTCTATGCACTGTTCATTCACTACTAAGATTTATCACGCTAGAAAGAAACGGACATTGATATTAATGATATGCATCATGTCCTGGTTACGATTTAGACATTAGATCTAGAAATTAGCTAATTAACAGTATTAGTGTTATATATAATAACGAAGAGTCAAATAAGTTATGAAATATTAAATTAGGTCTTTAAAATTACATAAATCTGCCTGATAGAGCAAGATCACTATTGGCCATCTTAAACGTAACACAGATGACAGGACAAAATATGTCCTGTTACATTTAAGATCAACACGGCGTTTTTATTTCAGATTTCAGTGGACACTAAAGCTTGATTCTAGTAAACTATTTCGAAAACAGAGGAAAATGTGTTGTATACTGTTTTTACACACAAACAACCATTAAATAATTTTATTTGACAAAAAAATAGGTAATTTTACGTCCTGTTACAACTAAGATGTGATTTGAGATTTTCTCTATAATACCAAACTATGATCTAATTAGATAGGATTTAATGTGTCAGAGTGTTTTAATCATCTTAACTCTTTTATTTGATGACCCTTAAGAAGAAAATATTTGTTTTTAAGTATGCAGTTTGATTTAATTGTGGTCTTTATGAAGTACTTTATTGTCCTGTAAGAATTGAAATTTTCCTTTGAAGCTGTGTTCAAGTGTATGAGTTTATGAATTATTTCAATTCTTTGGATGAGAAATTTTGGTGGATAAAATTAAGAAAATCATCAATACACAATTATTTTGTTTGCATTTAGGTAGTTTTGTGCTGGTCTTTTTTTTTCCTGTTATGACTAAGACTGGGGAAATGTTTATAGAGTCATGGTCAATATCAACCAAATGGCGGTACCTGGAGATCTGGCTTTCAAGGGTATGAAACTTGGATGTTTTAAGTACAACATAATCAATTTTCAAGTTCTTTGGTTAAATATGAAAATTAGGCCTTAATGTAAGATTTTGTAAACAAACCAGGTGGAATTGCCCATATCCATTTGAAATTATACAATGTACACACAATGTCATAAAATTAAATTAAAATGCTAGCTGAAATTACTTTAAATTATTCATATATCAGAGTACCATTTTTGACAACGAAATCTAGAACCCTAAGGGTATCAAGGTTCATCCCAAAGTACATCCATCATCTTATTTAATTAAATAATTCTGTACACATTTATCTATACATCTGCTGCCACATATGAAGCCATGTCCGATCACTCACATGATCCAAAAGAAAAAAATATTTACAACATGCGCACTTTGAGGATGATTCATACCAATAAAACAACCTTTCTTTATGGGAGACCAATTTTCTAGACAAGGGACAAAACACAACCTACAGGTTACATGCAAAACATCTAATATCCATTCGGACCTATTTGCAAGATGTTTGTGCACGTGTAGTTGGCTATTAAACCCAGTCAGTCATGATTGGTTACCTCAGTTTTAAATGACATAACATGGTGAAGTATGCTTCAAGAACTTTCTTCATGCCACGCTGGGAAAAATAGTAAGAGAATTGTTAAAAGCCATTTGAGTAGTGTTATCACATTAATGCATATCATCATTCAAACCACCCCACCACCCCAAAAAAAGTAAAATTTGGCCTTTCGTTGATTATCAGAATGTAGATGAAAATGGCCTTCAGTGAAATAAGTTGTCCTCATTTGATTACCATGATGGGCTGAGAAAAATTAAAAAAGAACTGGTCATTAAAGAATTTACATTGTTAACACTTTCAAGTCTAAGATGTAATGCAGTATGCAATGAAGCGGATGCCATTTGATCTCGGGTTCAATTTCACAATAAAGTCTAGAACTGAATTGGGCTAAAATTTAAAACCCTGAGCTCTGTGATAGACTGGACGTCAGCCGTTATAACATTTCTATAATATAACGAGAATACAATGATCATCAATGATTTGCTCTCATAAAAAAATGGGACGTGAGTTTAAAGATATCTCTAATTATCAAACACAAAAGCGCCTTTCACAACATTATTAAACAGCCATTTTGGCATGCCATATCTAAGACATACAGACCTACATATATATATATACATGTATTATAATACTTCAAAACAAAATTTTAAACAACCAATCATTAGTGTACCTGTCACCAGAGTTACAAAATTGTGATTATCCCTTCAGTGAATGTGAATATGAAAGAAAGACAGTGGTTTCCAACAAAGAAATAACATGGTTTGATTTTATAGAAGCCAATGACTCAATGAATTCATAATATTTACACAAATTAATGATAGTGCACAAACCATAAAGTATGGCTGAAACAAATGTTTAAATATTGAAATGGGTTCTTACAAGATTTCTCCTCTCAACAAACAATAGGATGAAGGTATAGTATTTCAAAACAAAAACTAGAACTAATAAATTATGACTGGACAAATAAGAATTCCTTACAGTGACAACCTTAAATAGAGATATATACCGGTAGATCATAGTTTAACCCCTTAATTCATAACATTGTCCAAAGGGCAACTAAGCACAAATTTATTACAGTGAAACCCACTTAATTCGACTTCCTTGGACTGTAGGGATGTTTTCGAATTATCCAAGGTTAAAATTACGATTTCAATTCACATCGCTAGTCTTCAATAGATATCGCTATGCCTAAGCCTCCTGGCTGGCAAAATTTTGACTGCTTAGATACAAGGCTCGGTGTTTTACTGATTTACCATACTATAAATTAATATAAATAACAAGTCTGACATATTATTATCATGACCCCAATTTGGGATGGAGTAAAGTTGATGGGAGATGCTTCTTAATAATTAATACTGTTAAAATTCAAACTATCCAAATTGGACCAGAAATAGTTCAAATAAACCAAGATTTTTTTATTTTATATTTACGAATTGTGTGGACTCTACTGTAACTTTATCTCCTCTAATTTCATTATTTTGGGACTTTCCCTGATTTTCTGAAAGTTTAACCTTGCCCCATGCATAGCAGCAATACGAAAAAATTGCAAAAGGTATCATTATGAGTAATTTGAACTTGACTCAATTGAAATTTGAGAATAGAAGAAAAATTAACCAAATTAAAGAAGTCAGATAATCAAAATTGCATAATTTAAAGCTTGCAATGGGTTACGTTTGTTTTCCTCTTTGTCTATGTTGTTACATTTGGAAATAATTTGAATGAATAACCGGTTGGTGATTTTTTGGAAATCAAAACTTTAATTTCGAGTCCACCTCAAGAGCATTTTTACATCATGAGCCAACTCTACGCCTAGGCCAGAGTAATAAAATCAATTCACAAAGAGAGCATGGCTTCAAATCAATAAGATCCCCTCCCCTTTACCTCCTAACCATCACCATTAACATAAAAGAAGAACTTTTTTAACTGATCATCTCCCTTCCCATAATTCAAAATCGGATAATGCGAAGCTTTCACCAATTCCCAAGTAATTTGAGTTAAAAGGTTTGCAGAGTATATGATAAACTGCTAGACTTCTACATTTCTATATTTCAAAATTGCTCATCACCAATTTACATTTTCTCGATGATTACAGAAGATTAGGCACACCCCACCTGAAAATAGATTTAAATTACTGCCAATGACAGAAAGTGCACTAAGCACATTTACTGGTAACAAACTCTACAAGCATGATGAATCTGCTGAATTAAAAGAATAAATACAGCATGTTTGCATGCCAAAATATAATGTTTTTATTGTTTGCATTTTTATTTTCAGACAATTTGAAATAAAACAACAAACCCAAATCTGATGCAGTACAATTCATACAAATTGGGCAAACAAAAAATATTTAAAGCAAAAAAATAAATAAATAATAAATAGGGAGAAACTCATGATTGCTTGTGGTTGTGGAAATATTATAAATTCTCTAGTAATGCCATTTATTCTTTCATGGTGAGAAGCAAAGTGTCTGCCAACTTTTGAAAGCTGACACCTGACCAAGTCACTGTTAAATTTCTAATGTTAAATTTCCACTAAATTTTGCATATATGTACAATTATAGTAAAAAATAGTTTATAACAAAATAAGGAAAGAAAAAAAAGTATATATAATTGAAATCAAAAATACATATATAAATAAATAAATGAAGAGATGTGTACATAATCAAAACACAAAGAGCTCTCTTATTGAGCACAGCGATGAGACTCTAAAATATAATACATATTTGGCACTTGGCGTAAAGAAAATTTACTGGATTGATGTTAAATTTTTTAGTAGATTAAATCACAACACAAAAACACAAACAGTACTCTATTTTTTATAATCTCTTTATACCTCATATAGACATAATATTGAGATGAATTATGAACAAACTGATACTGACACACAAAGCAAAACTGAAAGCAAAAAAGAGCTAAGAACTGGAGGTTTGGTTTTCATCATTAATACTCAGAAATTTGAAAGTGAAAATAACACAACTGTTAACTAAAACAAAGTTGCAATGGTTTGGTAACAATTTAAATGATTATGGAAATTCCACTCCAAATATCAATCCTAACGCCAAAACATAACATCTATCTTTAGAAATTTAACACAAAACTCTTTAGGTTAAAGCAATTAACTCTTGGTCTTGGTTTTAAACAATCCTAGGGTGTGTTTTTTTAAACACCTTAACGAATAAGAAGCTTTACAACTTGAGAAAGCTTTGATTTATTGATTAACTAGAACAATAATAATAATAATAATAATAATAATAATAATAATAATAATAATAATAATAATAATAATAATTTACAATAGAACATGTTCAAAAGTTATTTTAAAACAACTGAAATAAGAGGTATTCTTGTCACAATTCATTTGGATAAAATCAAAAGAAAAAGAAAACACAGTAATGAATCTGAGACAGTCATCATAATAAAAGGAATGAAAATGAATGGCTGATGTCATACAACAAAAAAAAAAAAAAAAAAAAAAAAAAAAAAATTATTTCAACAAATTAAAATGAATTGCCATAATATGAAAAAAATGAAACGGCTTATTCATTTATCTGAAAATTTTAAAAATGAAATAAAATAACAAAATATAAATTGTGCATATTTCTCTTTGAAAGTACAAACACTAAAAATATAACTTTAAAAATTCTAAAAGAAAAAAAATAATAACAATAATAATAACAATAATAATAATAATAATAAAACTGTTATAGCATGTTTGAAATTCAGGATACTTCTAGGTCAGTAAGTCAATGGATTACAAAACTGGGGAGATCATCAACCTAGAATTTGGTATCAAGACCATTCAATGCAATATTTACAACTTGGTATTTTCACACTGCTTTATCATAAACCTAAGACCAACAATGTAAAAACAGTAAACATCATGAAACCATATGCCAGGCATCTCAAAATCCTGACAGACATCCTTGGCAAACAAGAACAATTTACTTAAAGTGGAAGAGGCTTGGCTACACCATGGCCACTGGCTGTCCTTGGGCAGGCGGGTTGGCAGTTGTGTTGTTAGCAATTTGGACCAGAGGTCGACGAAATAGAAGCACATGTGGCTCTGGAATGAACACATGATGTATCTTAGACATATCCCAAAAAACACTAAAATTACATAAACAATGATAACTGTACTAATAAAAGAAAAGAAAAACAAAATAAACTTCCACTTATTCATCCCAGAAGGAAAATTTGTTGGTGAGCATCAGCCATAAGAACAGCCCCGCAAAACGTAGGCAATTCGTGTAAATAACCTTGCTCAAGAGTTAAACACAGTGTCTCTAATGAGATTCAAACCCGCCACCTTTCGCATATGAGTCCAACAGCTTAACCGCTCTGCCAACAAAGCCACAAATGATGAGCTTATATAAATAACTCATGGGCTTTTCTGCCGTTTGCATCCATAACACAGTATGTTTATTAAGTATAGAGAGAAACTCACTTCACTTTGGATGCAAATGGCAGATTTGTCAGTATAAACATTTCCAAAAATACATTTACAGTAAAGATTTCATTCTAACTCTGGAAATGAATGAAAATCAATTGATGAGTCTTCTGCACCAATATCTACCCATATTACAGTGAAATCTCAACATACCAGCAGCATCCATTCCAAAAAACAAAATTTGGTGGTGTAGCGAGTTTGGCATTCACCTCCCCCTATTCCAAACAATATTAAATCTATTCGCAATGCCATTAGTGACAAAACTGACGATACTGATACTCTTCTCTGCTTTAAATCTCCACACATGCAAACACAATAATATATACACACTACAAACATGTGCCTATAAACGGCTCACCAGCAGGTTGGTGAATCTTATGCTCACAATCGTCTCATGTCAGTTTTAACTTGTTGAGTTCCATCCATGCATTCACTTGGGAGAAGCATGTTTGGAATCGAATGATGAGGTTATAGACGTTTTTTGTTTAACAGACTTATAGATCTGGCTGTCATCAGTATAAAGATGGTAATTTAGATCAAATTTTGATATGACCTGACAGAAAGGCTTTGCATACGTGGTGAAAAAAATAGGGCCAAGTACTGAACCCTGCGGTACACCATATGCCAATGGATGACTTGGAGATCTGAGTGCCATTGATCACAACGGTCTAGGTACGATCCAAAAGGTGTGGTCAATAGTGTCAAACGCTGCTGACAGATCTAACAGACACAATATATTGCCCCTGTTGGTATCAGCGTCGATAGTTATATCATTTACAATCTGTAGCAGAGCGGTCTCAGTACTGTGGTTGCTTGTAGGCCGACTGAAAAGGTTCTGCCAACTCAAAACTTATTTAAGTGCTTATTCAGTTGATGCAAAACAACTGTCTCCAAGATTTTCGATAGAAACGGGAGATTAAATATATAATAGATTATAATGAAAGAGACCCTTTGAAGATCAAAATCATGTTACCCACGATCAAAATCATGTTACCCACACAATAGCAATTTTTTAAAATTTTGACTCTAAGATTTCCATCTTAATTGTAGCTTGAAACACCTTTCTAATCAGCAATAATGAATTTTCCTCAATCTAATAGTAAACAGGGATTAGTAGATTAAGTATTTATTAATCTGAGAATAATAATAACATGAATTTCTCACATACCAGGAGCATGCACCATGTAATGAATCCAGCCAGGAGACTGTTGCACCCCCAAGTTACGCCACTCAGTTTCTGTCATCAGGTGATTCTTGGGTACCATCTTAGCAATGTCATTTGGCAGGATGACATGCCTATAAAAATATCAGGATGAAATGAGAACCAAAATTAGCCTGTGTCTACTTTGATAGACTGCAACAAAAATAATAAAGAGAAATGAATAAAAAAAAAAAGGAACTGGGATGGAATTGTATCCTATCTTAAAATAATATAGCGAAAGGGAGATCATTGTGCTTCTTTTGCTTTATGGGTAAGTCAGAATTATCTAACAAAATCAAAGCTTAATTAACCAAAATAAGCATTTTTTTTTTTTTAAAGCATTGACATGGCTTGATTTCATGAGGTCATCTACAAACCAGCGGTTTTGTTTGATTTCTGACTGAGTTCTCCACGTGAATAACCAGCAACCATAAATAAAAATCTTCAAATGCAATCTCTCCAGGAGGAAAGTGATACATACTACATGCAACCAGGTACTCCATCATGGCTTTTAACCTAGCCTTTTGACATATAAATTGATAGATTTAACAACACGAGCTGGTGTGTGTGAAATTCATGCACAATAAGGCGAATTAAAATCATAAACCAAATAAAAAAATCGTTTCAGTTCATCATAAAAAGTCATAAATAACAATACAATTAATTAACAAGATGAGAGGAATATGACGTATTGCAGATTTGAAAAAAAGTCATTTATTATTATATATATATATACATTTCCATTCGGTTAAGATGCATCAGGCACGAATGCCCATAAATGCAAATGTTACAGGTCATCACACTTATATATATTGAATTTTTAAAAGATTTATGATGATGTTTGGGGAGAATGTTCCATTCTGAGATTGTGCGAGGGAAATAACTGTTCTTGTATATATATGTCTGTTCTTGCGTGTGGTATTGTTAATTTGCTGCTGTGATAACTCCTCGTTGGGTATTTAGTGTGCTGGGGTGTGAAATAGGATGGCAGTGTGATGGCTGTGCTTTCTCCATTGATTATTTTGTGTAGTTGCGTCAATCT
>JASKDV010073362.1:0-15278 GCA_032466395.1 Aegires albopunctatus | reverse complement strand
GTGGTTGATAAGACCAACAACCGAGAAGAATGGCGTCAGGTTGTCAACAACGTTGCAGCGACCATCGACAGCGGTGACAGGTGACTGCCCTCAAAGGTGTAACTATTATGATAAAGACTAGTTGGCAGACCTCACCAGACCAGTGTAATCGCCGTCCAGACGTTACACTTCAAAGATGTTAGTACTGACAATTACAGTGCAGTGATTGGATGATCTAAATCTCATTAGTGATGATATGCAAAAATTTCAGATCCACAATCCGGTCTGAAAATACTCGGCAGCTTTATCTTTATCTCCAAATTGCTATAGCTCAAAACAGTCCCCAAAACATATGTTCCACTTTGAAGAAACCGGTCCCATGTTCGATGAATTAGATTCTTTGATGCTTTCTTCTTTACTTAAATGGTGTCATGGCTTATTGGTAGACATTTGGCTTGTAAAGGGAAGGGCCCCAAGTCCAATTCCTTGAAAAGGCATGATGTAGTTACTTCGAAAAGAACTTTTTATTTGTATTTCCTCTTTATACTAAGGTGGAAAATGTATTCCTGGCATTTTGTAAGTAAAGTCAAATTTGTCAGTATGCTTAGAATAGAAAAATTGCAAATTCAATCGTTCTGCCATCTTATCTGAATGAGTACAAAAAATGTTGTCATTTAGAATGAGACGGGAAACCTTAAAGTTTTCATTTTTTTAACACTCTTATAAATGATATTCCTCAAAAATACTCATCACCCTGATCTTATGTTGTAATGTTGGATGGAAAAGTCTCCTAATACAAATCTACCTAGTCCATTCATAATCAGCACCCAGTAAACAAAAAGTGACAAATCTTGTCAATATGGAAGCATTAGGTGCTTATTTTATTCCTGCTGCTTATCTATATGCTCCCTTGGGGATGATCTACTTTTGATAGGGGAATGGGGGAAGACGGAAGAAAGGATTAAATGAATAACTGAGATATGGACTACAAACACCAGTCATCTATATTCGGGTTGTTTTGTTGTTGTTTTTTTAGGAGTGATGGCAGCAAGAGGAATATTGGCCAACCCAGCCATGTATGCTGGCTATGATGAGACACCTGCTAAATGTATTAAAGACTGGGTGAGTAGTTTCATCTCATTTATCCACACATTGTGAAACAAATTATAATTGAACCTTATTTGTTTGAATTTCACTTTTGGAACATACAACCTCCCTATCTCAGACCTAACATGACCAGCTCATTGTTCTGACAAAAGGTAGAATGGAGGCCAGGATCAGCAGGGATGGTTTGTGGTTTGGAGTACCTACTCACAGGCGGCTCCCATAGTTCCGCTTAAGTGCTTTGAGGCCTTGGCATCAGGTGCTATAGAAATACACTTTATTATTATTATTGATATTATTATGCGTTTATTATTCTCAAAAAAGAAATCATTATTTTTTCTTCTACCTCATTGTTCAAATCCTTATGACTAAGGATAGCTGTTGTCTCTCAGAACATTGTGACTGAATCTTAAAGATATATGTGCATCGGTTATGATAATATCCTCATTCTTCTGATTAAAATTTAAAAAGTCATTATAAAATGTTCTTGTCTTAAAATTGTTATTATTTTTCTCCAACAGCTTGATATAGCACTGTCTTTGGGAACAAGTTTCACCTGCTTTCATCACCACCTTATGTTTATGCTGGAGCATATTATTAGTAAATCAGAGAGAAGTGTTTTCAACAGTTTGGGCAGCATGTCAGCTGTCCTTGACTTCCTCAGGGACAATTATGATATCACATGATTTGAGATATTCTTAGATTAGATGAACTTGTTGATCTTGTTTATTTCAATAAATCATCCTCAAAGTATCAGACATGTAATGTTGTCCTTTTATTTTCTTGCTTTGAGCTTTTTATTATTAATCATTGAGCTTATCTTTCTGTGCAAGTAAAGATGGCAGTTTTTTTAAATGACATAAACTTCAGTAAGGAATCTTATCTCACTTAGTACAGTAGAGAGATGCTTATTTTTGATTTTGAGAAAAAAAAGTTCTGTTGAAGTGTTGCAGAAGTGTCAGTGGGTATGTTGCTAGGCATCTCAACTTCTGACAATTTCTTGATTTCCAATATTGGTTGTGAAAATGTTTGTTATATTGATCCCCTGAGAAAAGCCTTTTATTCATATCTATCCCATATTCACTCAGGTAATTAATGATATCAGCTATGGTGGAAGAAAGAGGAGTAGGGGGAGGGGTGGAGTAACCTCCAACTACAACAGACTGGCATCTTGTCCAAGGTGCAATTTAGCATGACGGAAATAAACTTCGGCCCTATAAGCAAAAATAAATTTTTTGTTTATCTAAAAGAATGTTACTGATCACCATTCTGCCGTTAGCATCCAAAACGCAGAATATTATTTATAAAGAGAAATATTCTGTGTTTTTGGATTCCAACACAGCATTGCGACCCACTCATTTCTTCTCACAGACATATATCTGCTTTGCAAAATGTGATAAATATGTAAAGGAATATATGACGTATTACAAAGTCTTACATAAAGCAGCTTTTAATTACTATGGTATTATTATCAGCATGAAAGTAAGAGATGGATTTTTTATTGTTACATTTTGGTAGTAAAGATAAATCCAAACTTACTAAATACATTAGGCACGCAATGAATTTTTTTACAATTATCATCATGATTTTATGCATAGGTTTATGCATTGAAAAATTTATACAAACATTAATAACTATTACTCAAAATCAACATTCACTAGAATTCATTATCACAACCCTAGATAAAGTATTGCTTACAAATTAGAGGTACAAATATTCTTATCCCCCCCACCCCAACCCCACCCTTTACAAGCTCATTATGAAAAATATGATTTGTTTGTCTCTAATAATATAAAATGACTACGCTGCAGCATGTTGAATAGGAGGTAATACAAGATGTCTATCAGAGCCAGGTCGGATGATACCATTTTGGGAATCTGGACGAGGAACTGATGGCGGAGAAGGGGCCGGCATTTCTTTTTGAGAGGCAGATCTGTAACCTTGCTCATCAATTAGGGCCAAGGGGTTGACTTTTTCTGTTGGCAAAAGACCTTTCGAGTTGTGATTTGAAGCATTTTTACCATCTCTTCCTCGCTGGAGTTCAGTGGCTGAGTCAAGGTCAGATAAGTTAGAGCTAGAGTTGGTTCTACATGAAGAAGAATCTGGAGAAGCTGGCGGACCACTGGATTTTGTTTTCATGGTACAATCCTGGCCTGGTTTGATGGGGGCTGATGATGCTCTCTGATCACCTTCTTCACCAAGCCCCAATTGATTCTCAACAGTTTGAGGTGCAGTCTTTGGGTATCTGGATTGAAATTGGCAGTACATGGAGAATTATTATTTTCGGGTCCAATTTTCCCATTAAACGTAAATGTATTATCAAAACAATATTGAAAGTAGAAGAAGACACAAATTTTTGGTGTAACATACTAAATACTATCAAAATTACAGAATCATTTCTGGACTGGCTTATGCCAATGAAACGACAGAGAAATATTAAATTTTTTTAACAAAATGACAAAAATCTGCTCAACTTAAATAGTGTTGGAATACATGTTGAGAGAGAAGATAGTATGAATTTTACATTTCCTCCCAAAAATGACAACTTGAGACCTAGGTAAAAGGCGCTATACAAATGTACTGTTATTATTATTATTATTATTATTATTATTATTATTATTATTATTATTGATAAAAGATAGACAATACAAATGATTAAGAAAATTCAATAATAAGTACCAACCCCGCCCCCCCCCCCAAAAAAAAAAAACCCGGTAAACTTACTGGGTAAGTAATTGCTCAATCAAAGGTGGCACATATCCTGTCACCACACCTTTTGCAGCACTTTGTCTTCTTTTGATCGATTCCTCTTCCTGTATTGAATATAAACAGAATTTTTTAAAAACGTTTAGTTTCAATGCGGAAGTGAAAAAGATAAATTTTTTATACATTTTTTGAGCAGTGTTAAAAGCATAATAATATGCCTAGGTCTATTTCTATGTTATATTCTCAAATAGCAATTATAAAAAAGAAACTCCTTTGAATCGAACTTTGATGTCATTTTAGAAATCCTTGCACTGTGCACTGAGTGAAAATTATTTCCATTTTAATCAAATTCCTGTGATAAAATGAGCGTCGGCTATCAAGAGTAGAAAAAGTACAGTAGTCTGGTAAACTTGAATTAGAGAATGGAAATATGAGTGGAAGTATTTCAATTGAAAATATGAAACCTAAACAAATAGCATAAAGCCAATATAGAATTATTTATAATGATTTGCCTTGTCCACTAATATGTTTAGAAGATCCAAAGGGATATAATGCAATACAGAGTAGAAGTGACAGTATTGAAATTGTAAACCATTTCACAGTCATAGGTCTGGTTTTCGATATTAAAAAAAAATAAATGTGTGTTGCCACGACAAGTTTAAATTCACCATCCAGATCAGACACCTACCACAATGCCACGGCTGACGGGAGCTCCTGAACCAATGCGGGTTGCTCTGGTTTGAGACATACTATCGGGAATACTTGGTTTGGACCATGTTCTGGCTCCCATTTGATTGGATGAGGCTGCACCAGTGAAAGCTGGGAAGGTTTCTGTGGCCTCCCTTGTGTCTGTGATGGTATATGGCTGAGCTGTACTTGCTGGAGTGGTGGCACTTATGCCTAAGTAGTCCATTACAAGTCTGCGCAGTTGTTTATAAGCTTCAGCAATGTCATCTGAAGGTGAGATGATGTAATATTAGAAACAAAATATTCTTCATTATAGAACCGTTAAAATAAAGGGGCAATGTTCAGAAATTCACAATGGTAAAGATCAGATATAAGAAGCATAACTTAAATTTACGTAAGTTCGATAAATATTGCTTGAAATTACACATACCATTTGAAACAAGGTACAGACATAATTCAAATGCCATAAAATATACAAATAAATGCACTCTCACAAGATAATTATATGGCACAAAATACATAAAAAATTTTGGGATGTTGAAAAAAAATCACCAAACTCCTTGCCTTAGGGATAGATCTAGATATCTAAATGTAAAGTCATCATCGTCTGAAGAATCTAGACTTAGCATGCCATCTTTTCTTTCCTCTGCATGAAAATCTTCATAATTTATTTAACTACCTACACCTTCATCATCTTCGTTTGCCGATCCTCTCTACATAAATAAGTTGTGAGAACAATTTGTAACCTTAAATTTCAGGGCAGTAAGCAGGTACCAAAAGTAGAACTCTTTCTGGGTTGGAAACTGCAAAGCCTCTACAGATGTGAATTATATAAAGGAACATATTCCTTCTATGATATTGCCATCAATGCTAATAAAAGATGATGATGGGCAATTATGGTGTTCATAGATTGATATAAGGTGTTTCAGTCAATTAACAATGAATAAGTTCTTAATACAGTCCTCTTCAGCTTATAACCTGCCCCACGGTTGACGCAGGTACCGGGTTATTAGCCGTATATGCAAATGAAGGTAAAAGGGTATTTTTAAAATTACTCAATTATGCCCCCTTTTCACTGCAAAAACTGACATGACCCTGTTGCCCTGTTTCAAACACCTTCTAGTGTTTACAGGACTGTTTCTCTATGATACTGCAACGAATGGCTTGTTAAGATATATATATGATGGATTGCTGACGCTGAGTGTAAGCACAATAAGCCGATTAGAGAAAGTTTAAAACTCCTCCCCCTGACCATTTCAAAATCAATGATGGTTGGCTATAAAAAAACAACGTAGGCCTATCCCCCAATTAATGCATTTGACAATAACGAATCATCTATCGGAGCGTGACAAGAGTTCTTTCTTTAATTGCCTTCGGACGCTTGTCACTGTCTCTTACATTCTCTCTCTTGTGTCATTCATCAGCTCCACATGGAATGGGAGAGACAGCATTTTGCGTAACTGTGTGACCATCCATCTAGCCTTCCACACGTGGGTGGTGTTCTTCCTTTGTTCTCTTATTTACAGTGGTGCATTGCATTTAAATAAGGCTATGGCACACGACCAAGGTGTGATTAGATTTAGCTCTGACATAAAGAAATCTGATAGAATCATTGATTGTCTGTTCTTTCAACGCATTAGAGAGACTTGTGCTTTGATATAGACAATGGGATGTCATTAACCGTGCTAGTAGAACTAGTTTACAATCAAATGAGTTTGAATGCGTGAGATTTTATTTATTCTTTTAATTGCTTTGTCCGATAAACCGGGTTATAAAGCGAAGTTCTCGTCTGAGGGACGGGTTATAAGAGGGGTGTTTTTTATAGCAAAATATTCTGTTTCATTAAAAGGGCGGGTTATTAAGCGAAGTGGGCTAATAGAAGGTGGGTTATAAGGCGAAGAGGACTGTAATATGTTGAGGTTAGATCCAGTAAACATCCTTGGTATGGTAGACCTCGAAACAGTCGCCAAGACATAATCCAGATTATGATGGGCAGCGAGTACAGTAGTAATGGCTTTTTTGTAGCATACAGGGCAACGTTTTGTGGGACGGGCTTTGTCATTGGATGGAGGAAATGCCTCTTAGTAAGTCGGATGACATCCTCGCTTTGAGGTTTCGGCATTTAGTTGTCTGGAAAAATTAGCTTGCCGATCACGTATCTTGAAAAGTGAAAGAAGTCTACCTTGTTTCCCCTGTGCCTGTACATGCATCAGCCATTGAGAATAGCAATTTGAATAAAATGTGCAGCAAGTTTCACATACCACCTAACAGTTTTTCTAGTCGCATCATAGAGCTCAATCAGCTGGTCAAGAAGATTGACGACACCCATGTGCCGGTTATAATCATTGATGCTCTCTGGAACAATACAGTCTGCTCTGTTTTGTCGAGTTTTTGTAATGGTCCGAACTCGATGCGCAGTGGTCAACATGTATACGGTTTTTCGATCCTCGAATTTCTGTGCTAGCAAATTTCCATTGGATAAAGAAGACTTTGCTCCCTTTGGTGTCCGCAAATTCTTCAGTTCTTTGGGTACTCTATCAGAGCGAACGGCGCCTGTGCACAGTGTGTTTCAGTCATGAAGATAGATGTAGAGTGCAACTTACCTGTACCAGTTATCAATGAAAAGGTGATATCAATTCTCCAAGAAGGGCATCAAGAGAGCAATGGTTGTTTTTCCTGTGATTGTCATATCCTTACTCTCGTCCGGGACAAGAGCATTAAGGTTGAATATGGGATCTTCTTTTCCGCTGTACACTCGGAAGGTTTAAAGATACCCCATGTGGTCTGATTTGTTTGATGCTGTACCATGCTCTTTTCAGAGGAATGTATTGTTTGAATACAATTCTACTCTTATATATAGAAGAAGTGACTCGTCAATGCAGATTTTTTGTTCTTGATGTAAAGGCAGAAGCAAATCTTTTCAAAAAGTGTTCGAGTAGAGGCCTAATTTTATAGAGCCTGTCACGCAGAGGGCCATTGTGTGTTGGTTCGAAGGCATTGTAGTTTAAATGAAAAAATGTCATAATTGACTCAAAACAGTCCCTTTTTATAACAGCTTCGAAGATAGTTGTGGCAAGCAGAGGATCACGAGCCCAGTACGATCGAACACATGGCTTTCTCAACAAACCCATCAAGAGAATTATGCCTGCAAATCTCTTCATCACAGGTATGTTTGTTGGAGTCCAAGCTGCAGGCAGTGATCTCCTTTTCACATTAGGGTAAGCTTCTAGAAACTGTTCAGCTTTCCTGTTTGTTTCAGTCACAAGTAAGTTCCAAAAGTCCTGGTCTAAAAATTGTAATGCGTAGTCTATCAGTGAAAAATTTGTGTCATCAAAGTTGATGCCAGGTTCACCAGTAAAGCCTGAAATTTCAGGTTCAAAATGTTCATTAGGATTTTGCCACTGCTGGCTCTGGTCAGGTATATTATGATTGTCTCTTGTTGTTAGATTGTCGTTGTCGGCATCAAACAAATGGTGGGGCAAATTTTCTGTTTCCTCTTGAGCGCTCGGTGCACTGGCCGCAGAAGTTTTTCCCTTCCTTTTAGTTTTAGTAATTTAGTAATGGATTGCAGGGTTTTCTGTTTTTTTCTAGATCTAAATGGCTGTTCAACATCTAGATCTATGTCCAACTCATTGTTTAATCTCTTCTTACCCCTAGATCTAGGTCTAGTTTCACTTTCACTCTCTTTGTCTAGAACTAGATCTATATCTAGATCAGAGTCACTATCTTTATCTTTGGGAAGCTCATATTCATCCCCTGAATCTTCATAATACTCTTCATCATCGCTGGAGTTATCCAACAATAATTGTAGCACATCTTCGTGCCTAAAAACCGGCTTTCATTGTCGTTTTCCTGACGATGTTAAAGGCTCCATCTTCATTCAAGAACCGATGTCAAAATAACCTAATCTCCTTTGTTTCTCCTCTAAAAAAAGATTTAGAAAATTTTTTTTTCCTAAACAAAAGAGTGCTTCCCTATAGGTATCGACATAGCTGAATTCGAATATGCAGTCCATTTTTGCAGGGCAACACTGCTTGGTTTACTATCGCAACATTTATTTCCTAGCGACTGCCATATCAGCACTCGTCACACCGGCATCTTGGCATGACGTCTATATATAGGAAAAAATGACGAGCACTTCTTGTCATAGAGTCACGAAGGGGTTAAATGATTGGTGCTCAAAATTTTGTCTTTCCTGGTAGGGCTTAAACAGTATAATGTTCAACGGATTTCATTAAACAATTAACTGAAGAAAAGCTCTGGAAATTATTTTACACCATGTTCCAGTTGGCCCAGGAAGTGCACAGGCGATGAATTTATAATTCATCCCGAAGCTCATCCATGATGAGAGACAGGACTATTGCAGGTCAAAATTTAGGCTAGCAACCTTTGCTTCTTTTATGGAAATTTCCATTTATCTGATGTGGTTAAAGGAAGTAGTTATGGTTTGAAAATATTGTTAGATTGGTTCAACATACATCGTGACCTAAATTTTTTGTTTTCCTTTGGTTTAAAGGCGCATGCATGCCGCCTAAACAAAACAATGCTATTTATATGATATCATGATCCTTTCTCTTGTTAATCATGCCCCTTTCTCTGGTTAATCTTTACCATGCTGTTAGGAAGATGATGTTAGTTTTATCTTAAAGAAATGCTCTTTAAAGAGAATTTAAAAAAGTAAGAAGATGGAAAAAAAATAAAAATATTGATATACTAAGATGAAGCAATCAATGTTAGGTGTCATGGCTAGTATCATTTAAGAAATAAAATAAAATAAAGTAAAATTTTCTTTATTAATTCGAAAGGGGACATTTTTCTTTCGGGTCTATTCCATGGAAAGACTGGAATATCCCAGGCATTAGCTGCAGTGAAACACTACAGGTGGGCAATATTGGTAAATTATCTTTCCCAAGGAAAGATCTGGTTTTGTTTCTGTCTCAAACAAATATATCACTTGTAGAGATTGAAATTGGTGTTAAAGTAAGTCTACTGTATTATTATGAGAAGGGTATGTATTTAATTCCAGGTGTGTAAAAAAGACTTTGTAAAGAATGAATATTTGGAAATGCATCTCCATTCTCACCTTGCATATCAACCAACTCAGTGCGGTTTTTGTCATTACCTGGCTACAAACAGGGAAGAAATGCATCAACACGTGATATCTCTGCATGCAGATTCTATAAGTGTAAGTGTTCAGAGTTCATGTGTTCATAGTAGGGAACGGTTTTTCTAGGCTCTGCCAAATATTGCATCATGCATAATGATATCAAAAATTAGAAAAGCTCCTCTAAAATTGCAATTCTTAAAAGCAAAAGAAGGGTTTGGCTACCGAACGGGATAAATGCCATTTTCAAAATTTCGAGCAGCCCGCCATCACCTCACATTTTCCCCAAATAGTTTTAATATATGAAATCATTTAGCGATAATAGGATAATTTCTGCTGTTTCCATCCAAAAGACAGTATATTTATTTATAAAGAGAAATATACTGTATTTTGGATGCAAGCAGCAGAATTCTTCCATTTATCATGATAATGACATTCTACAAAGTGTTTTTTATAAAAGTACATTGAGATAAGACAATTTAAAAAAGGTGTTAATCTTTTAATAGAAATAGATCTAAAGTGGTTCTCTTATGATAAAAATAGGTCTGATGTGGATTGCAGCCAAACCCTTCAAATGTCAAAAGAGAGGAATTGAAAGGTTGAGGGAGGAACTGAACAGATCTTCATAAGTTTTGGTTGTAAAATTCTTATAAACAATGTACCGACATATTTTCTCAACGATCACCAATAAAAATAACCAGTTCAAGGTTACGTGTCTTTAAGCAAGACACTTTGTCCCATTTACTTCACTTAACTCAAGTGTGAATGACGAGAAATATGAATGAATCTGTTTGTTAAGATAGTGTTGTTTTTGTTCAAAAAAGGTATTTACACCTTACTGGTTTGTACAAGTCATGTCCTTTAAGTTAAGTTTTGTTGTTGGACAGAGGAAATGAAAACTCATTCAAACTCATTAGAAAGCTTAGCATTAGGAACTTTGTGAAGGAATGAGATCTTTAAACTTTAACTTAAACTGGGAGGATCAGAATATTGTGGTAAGTTTTCCATTTTGGGACAGTTTAATTAAACATATTATTTATTTGACTGTGGGTTCATAGACACCATACTTGAGAAAATAGTACAAGACTGTAAATTCTATCTTGTCTACCACGAGCTAACACAAGGAAGCGTACAGAGTGTTATAAAATTTAAAGGCTGGGCTTGAAGTATAAATTATTTAAGCTTGAATACATTTGCTCATAAACCCAGACAATGACAATCTGAAATGTTGAGATTCTATTATTTATATTTAGAAAGCTAATTTTATACCCAACAGCCTTATTTCCAGGTAATAACCAAACTGTATAAATATGACTTTTGTCTACTCTTTTATTGTAAATAATTCAATCTTAGCATAGTTCCATACTTATTTCTGATTTCTTTTCACAGGACAACAAATCATTTGTTTTTGCAATGCAAGGAGAGGAGTCCAAAAAAGATGATGGAAATTCCAGTAAGAAAGCTACCCTTAGGTAAGTATTTTGCTTTTTTTCATCATGTCCTAAGACTTTAAAATGAAATAAGGCCACTTTTGTAACCACGTGGTATGGATGTAGACCCTTTTTATGAATTGCATTGTACATTGTTTGTTTTTTTCTTCTCTCCTGTCTTATTTTTTAAACTTACATTTTTACTTAAGAAAAATCCTTCAGCACTCACCTCATCCAATAGTGAGGGAAAAAAATAAATCTGCTAATTTTCTTCCCTTTTTGGTTTATTTCCCTTTTTCTTTTGATTTTAATTGCTCTGATAAAAAAACTATTGTTTTATAGGGAGGCACTTGTTGCAGTGAAGCAGCTTTACAGCCTAAAAGCCTTTAAAGGATCATCAGAGAGTGGAATGATAAATCCTTCTACTACTGGAAGTTTGCAGTGCCTGGTGTGTTCCAAAACTTTTAAAGGGGTCAATTACATGCGACAACATATGCGTATGCACACTGGTGAGTCAGATGACATTATATTCTAGTCTACGGTGATCCATTCCTTATTCTCAATTAGATATTGATCTTTTCTATATAAATATTCCATTCTTGATTTTTTTTTAAAGTGAAAGTAAAAAGTATCTCTTTAATGGTGGTTGTAATATCCACAATCTAACCTTGCTCATGGCTCTTTACAATGACTATTATTATATATATATTCCCTGAATGACTACAAACATGGAGCACATAGGACAGGGCTTAAAGCTAGCAAGCCGCAAATACATATGTGGTGTTGGCAACAGTGAAATTTTATTGGATTTTTATGATTCATCAGCAAATTATATGCTCTGAAAGAAGATTTACTTTTTTATGAATCACCCTGAATGTAGGTACATGAGCTTAACATAAGATACTTGCAATTTTTTTTTCTAGGTGACCGTCCTTTCAAATGTGACCACTGTGATAGTAGCTTTACATCTAGGGATGTGCTTAAGAAACACATGTTTGTGCACATGGATCAGAGGAACTTCAAATGTGGTGAATGTGGCAAAATGTTCAAGAGATTGGCTCATGTGCAACAACATTTACGTATACATTCTCATGAGAGAGCGTTTAGATGCACAATTTGTGAAAAGCTGTTCAAGACTCATGTAAGAAATTATTGTTGTTTGTTAAACATTCAGTGATAGAATTTTTAGTTTACTATCATGGTTTATTTATTGTCACTTTTATGGTGCTGATCACAGCAACCATTTTCATTGTAGCCACCCAAGGTTATAAAGCAGCCATGCCCTACTAGTTGGCTGGGCTCATCCACTTCAGAAGTATCAGATTTGCATGATTGAAAAATTGCACCATTTTCCTTTTTATACTTCTCACAGTTTCTTACTTATTCACTATCAGTTAAGCAAGCATCCTATGGATCACCATAAGATCTTGTACAACATAACAATTGCAATTTAGATCATATGGCAACAAACAAAATCCTATCGCAACTGATGCTGATCAAGATTAGTGCGACCTAGTATTAGTAATAGTAAGTCATGATCGAATTAAGTCAAACTCAAATGGTTTTCCAGGACTGTGATCCACTGAAAAAGCTTCTAACTTTAAAAGAAATAAGTGAAGTTATCTAATTTTATGCCATATCTCAGTGTCATTACAATTATATTTATCTCAAAAAGTCAATTTAAAATAAGAATCAATAAAAAGGAAGGGAGATTGTTAATGTTGCCAAAAACAAAGGTACAGCACTATAAAAATAAAAAAAAAACATGATTGATACTAATCAAATCTCAACATTGCACCAAGAATTTTAATTAAAATATTATCTGTCATTTACTTCATTGGTTTGAAATTTTATCCCCCAAAAATGATATTATACCTTAAATTAATAACACCATAAAAATCATAACATTTCTTTCATTGAGAATGAAGAGAGTAATTTACCACTGTTGCAATTTAAATTCTTTGATAATCATACAATAATACAATTAGGGCTGGAATTACATTGCATTTTCAAGAAAAATTGCAGCACTTACTTAGAGATGCTAAATTTAGCATACATGCATAAAATAACATTCTTTAGTGCATGACCAAGCCAGATTTTTGAGTTCAGGCTTAATGCTTTATTATTTTTTATTAAATTTTTAAAAAATGCGCTTGGAATCTTATCAACAGTCCTGTTTTAAATTCAGGCACTGCACTATTCATTGCCCTCTACATGTTGATTAAAAATGCTATAATGACGTTGATGATGATAAAGATGTTTTCAATAGTATGATCAAATCTCTACTTTGATTAAATGGTAGTGCTTCACTTTAAACTTCATTAGATGATCTGGCTATGATTTTTAAAATCATTAATTCTTCTTGATTTTCTTTTATTCTCTTATCTATTTTTCCATTTTTTCTCCCCAGAATTCCCTCAAAGTTCATTTGCGCACTCACACTAATATTAACCCTTATAAATGTCAAGTATGCAATCGTCATTTTCGCGAGCGAGGTTCTCTTCAAAGACACATGAGGTTACATACTGGAGAAAAACCATTTGCATGTAATCATTGCAACAGGCGTTTTGCTGAACAAGGAACATTGTCAAGGCATCTTAAATCTAAAGGTACTGTGTGAGTGTTATTGACTTAAATTTTAAAGCTCAGAGAGCTGCCAAGAAAATTTGCATCTGTTTATTCAAGAAAACAAAGATGTGATGAATAAGTGATATGATTATGTACACTTGACATGGCCACTTTTAGAACAATGCCTATAGATTGGTTGAATTAATCCTTAGAGAATAGTTCTGATTGGCTCAGGCGAGACCCATTCAGTCATAGTGAATGCATGCAGAATATTACTGAAATAATAGATCGTATATTCCCAGTGCAAAGCGATGTACTGGGCCTTTGAAAATTGCTCTTTGGCCTGACCACATCTTCTAATATTGGTCACTAGAGACATTACCCATGGTCCTTGAATGTGCAAGGAATATCTCTTCTCATTCTCATGGGAGCATAAAAACTAATGATTGAAAGGGATTTCCTGTAAACCACTAGCAATATCTCTCTACCCCTTGCATAGGTACTCATTTTACACCTGAGTATGTTAAGAAAAAATACAAATAAGTATCCTTTCCCAAGGACTTGACATTGCACCCGACTGGGAATTGAACAAGGGGCCTTTTAATCACGACCCCAAATGGCTGCCAAATTTTCACATGAAACGAACTAATAACCTTTAACTGCTAACCTAAAGGGCATGTATGTAACTCACACAACTCTTAGCATTCAAAACACCGATATATGACAAAGATAAAGAATAACACACCTGTGCCCGTATGCTTAGAGACTAGTCTACGAAACAGCATTAACTTCTACGATTTTCGTTATACCGCAAGAGAACATGCCTAGTCATGATGGTGCCAAAAATGTTGGTTCTTCTTTCTGGCTGCTGAGACAATCGTCATTGGACAGCCAAGGGAACCTCACTTGTGTGACGTCAGATCTCGTTATTGATGTGCGTGCTGAGACATCGGCGGCTTGAGAACAAAGAAAAGAAAGGTTAACGCTGTCGTTAAGATTTTAACACACCTCAAAAGCCGGTGCTAAGCCTGTGTAAAGTATAATGTTGTGGAGTGGTCACTTCACACTTTCATTAACCCAAATTGGGCTTTTAGCATACCATTTTTAGCCGAAAGGACTTTACACACGTGGAAAACACTTCGTTGAGTTGTTCAAAGTCTCTAAGCATACGGGCACTGCTATTTTATGCCATAAAAGCATATAATCTTATAGGTGGCACGGTGGCAGAATGGTTAAGCCGTTGGACTCGTATGTGAAAGGTCGTGGGTTTGATTCTCTGTGGAGACACCGTGTTTAACTCTTGGGCAAGGTTATTTACACGAATTGTCTACGTTTGCGGCACTGTTTTTACGGCTGACGCTCTGTGGCGGTAAATACCAAAGGACAAATTTCCCTCTATAAGCTCAGTTCAATATGATGCACATGGCACTTTAATACAACTATGGTTATAAACAGGATTGGAACTCAGTAGGTAACGGCGCTGGCCTACTTGTTGTTTTTGAAATGCCAGTTGAGTTAGTAGATTGATGATATGTCAGCATAACAACCATGAACCCAAATTTCCATATATCGATATATATATATATATATATTAAATATATTCTATATTGTCTTATTTTATCTTTTTCATTTTATTATTATTATTATTATTATTATTATTATTATTATTATTATTATTATTATTATTATTATTATTATTA
>JASKDV010073251.1:0-15285 GCA_032466395.1 Aegires albopunctatus | reverse complement strand
ATCTTTTGGAACTTTACCTTCTTGCCAGGCCTTGTTGAAAATCATATAGAGCCAAGTGACTCCAATGTCACAACAACTCCGTACACACCTGGCATTTTGTTTTTGGGACAGTCCCTTTTGTTACCTTTCTTTTTTTCCATAAAGGCACTATTATTGCTTGTAATGTTACCAATCTTTTGGAACTTTACCTTCTTGCCAGGCCTTGTTGAAAATCATATAGAGCCAAGTGACTCCAATGTCACAACAACCCCGTACACACCTGGTCCTGGCATTTTGTTTTTGAGGCATTTCCGAATGACATCTCAAACTTCACATTTTAATATTTTTAGTATTGGGGGCTCTTCGTGATCGTGGTAGAGGGGTGTGAATGTGTCAAGGGTGCTCATTCGTTCAGGGATGAGTAATTTCTGGAAATATTCGTCCCATCTCTGTTTGGTGGCTTGATTGGTTCTCCATCTTTGTTATTGATGATTGTTGTTGGGTTGAATGGTTCATCTCGTGTGCGCATGCCTTTCACACTTTTGTAGTCTCACATCTTCTTTGCATTGTTTAGCTAGGTGTTCCCCATATCTCCTCCAAGACCCTTTTGGTGTTTTTACAGTCCTTTTTGCTTCGTTTCTGGCTTTTTTGCACTCAACGTATCTTGTTCGGTTATACACCTCTGCCATTATTTAAAGGCAGTTTTTTTATTTTTTATTTTTTTATATACCATACTGATTTAATACTGATCGCTTTAACTTTTCGTTCCACCATCTTGTCGTTTTCTTTCTTCCTTGTCTTGTTTTTCGAGTTCCGCATTATTTTGTCAATACTGTTATCAGATGTTTCTTATAAGTCTCCCAAGCATTAATAATATCTGTGTTTTCAGGTAGATTGTCAAGTTTTCTATACCATAAAGGTATTCTTGCAGGTGTTCACTGTGGTAGATCTAATAGCTTACCTAAATTCCGTGGTAGCAGCATCTACTACTCTGTGATAACAGAAGTCATGCTAATAATATATTATTCAAACCAACTGGTTTTAATTCGTAAAGGTGGCAGGTTCGTTCCCCTCTGCATCACTTTTTTTTTGTTTCTTTCCATCTATAGATTCTTATATTTTTTTCTAGGGGATGAGGGGGGGGGGGGTATTTCATATTCTTAATGTCATGTATTTAATATTATGTACATTATGTATATCATTATCAAACAAAACTGGGCAACCAAAGAGTGCGCAGAACAGCCACTGGACAGCCTACCAACAATACGAATGGTGACACTTTCTTACTTCTTAGTTCTTAGTACCGATAACTCTAAGTGAAAAATGGGTGCACCCACATCCCATAACCCTTGTGTAAAGTGAAAAGATCTATGCCCATGGCATTCCTGCATTAAAAACAAAATATTCCCAGAGTATTATGAAATAGACGGCTACATTTGGATATATGCTGTTGATAAATCAACAACAATGCCTGTAAATCTTTTACGAACTAAACCAAATTTTTATGCCAAATGTCTGTAATAATAGGTCTATAAACTGCTTATATACAGTCAGCAAAACAAAGCAGCAAAGCCTAGGCTCTATATTATATCTAGATCTAGATCTAGACCTCTAGATATCTAGATCTAGATCTAGATTCTAGATAAATTTAAAGTAAACAGAAATAAAAGAGTGGAAAGTACAGTTGAACCCGGCTTTCTGAAATTCAACATTAAACCAAAATTTTTTTAGATTCACCCGGTTTTGCTCGATAAAACTTGATTATAATTATATTGAAATGATAATAAAGCAATTCTTCTTTCCTCAAATAACAGATTTACCATTGGAACAGACATTTTTTTCCAGTTGACAGTTTTTGATATTCAGCCATCCAACAATACTATAAATTGGAGATCAAGAATAAACTGTCAAATAATAATGTAATGACTGCTTGGGATGAGGGAGACTTTTTATTGCAATCTCGCAAGTTTTTTCAGCCTCAGATGTCATGGACTCAGAAAGAAGAATTCACTTTTGCATTTGCTGCATGAGTGGTATTCCTGGGAGTGGAAAGTCAACTGTGTGTCATCAGTTGAAACCTCTTTTAGAAGAGAATATTTTAGTCTTTACATTACATTACGATAAGATTCTTCTCGACTCAGACTCAGATACAGCACAACTCTGGAAGTCCTTGACATATGAGGTAAGAATGGGATTTGATTGAACAGTGAATCTAAGACGAAAAACCCCAAACAATTTAACAAATGACAGGTTTGTAATCTGCAAACAAATTATCACTTTGCAGAGCCTGTCTAATAAGTAATTGACAAATAATCTTTGACAATCATTGGTATTCTTATCAATTTAGTTATGTCAATGTTTTAAAATATTTTGATTTCTTATCAAGGCTGTAGTGAAAATAGGACTAATGTCTAATTTGCGCTCAGCTTTTAAGCCAGTTATATCTAGATTTTACATCTGGTCTAAGAATGTACTTACAAGTGCCAACTTAAGCGGAGTTTGTACACTTTTCTAGAATAAGGCTCTGTGTACATGACATTGAATAGTGTTAAATTCAAAATCCTTTTACCCATGCTAAAAGAGTGTATAAAATAGATAATGTATTCTTTCTTCATTTGTTTGTTTAGCATTCTTTATTAATTCATGAGTTAGAGTATGTTTTCCTTGATCTGTTGTATACTTTGAGCATAAAGATAATGTTATATTCCCATTTTCAACAGAATGATGACAGTTCTAGTAAAATGAAACTTGCAAGAGCTCAGATTTTGAAACTCACGGAGTTTCTCATTCAGGAGATAATGATGGGAAGAATAAAGAGCACAATAAATGAACCAACTAAACCTGGCTATATCAGTGATGTCGTTTGGCATTGTTTCATGACCTCCTGTTGGAACAATATACTCGCATGTGATTTAGACAACATTCGTCAGGTCCTTTTTATCATTGATGATAATATGTACTTTAGCAGTATGCGATATGAATACTACAAGCTGGCAAAGTTATGTATGTAATGCCTACTTTTTAAGTTAATTTGCTATTTTCACTTGCTTCTATTAGGTGATGTCATATCATATTATTTATTTCCTATAAATTCAATTCAAGTAATGAATTATAAGTTTGAAAAGCAAGGAAAATTTTTTATTTTGCAATGACATAAAAATGCGAATATCTTAGATTCTTCATTGTAAGTCCATTTAGTTGATGGATTTTATACCCCATTGCCTATCTTACTTTTAACTTATTTGATTTCTCATTCTTTAAAAGTTTGAATTGTTTTATTTCATTAATAACATAAAGTAGTGTAAGAGATCAAAAGACCTGTACATTTAAATTGATGTGAACAAGTTGTCAATCAAGATGATTGGTGACTCTTTCCCCAACATGAAGTAACATGAAACAGAAATAGAATACCATTTGGAATTGTATGGCTCATGACATTGCACTGCTAGCATCAAATGAAGTGAGAAGGGCTTGTACCTCAAACTGTTGGGAGAAAACCTTCTCTTGATTGGAAAATCCAGCTTATTGGGAAGATTATACAATTCTCCGATGATTTTAAATTAGTTTGGTTTCACTGTATTATTAATTATTAAATCAAATCATTTGTATCATATAAGTAGACATATTCTAGAGAGATATTTGTGTCAAATTTTGTAATAATTGATACCCTTGCCTTTCTCTTTTATTTTATTTATACAGATAGGACTGGGTTTTGTGAAATTTTTGTTGACTGTTCTATTGACAATGCTAAAACAAGAAACAGGCAAAGACATGGTCGAGATTTTGTTGAGGATCAAGTCATAGATCGAATGCATCAGAAATTAGAAAATCCAGACTCCTCCAAACATGCTTGGGAAAAGTATAATGTGGTACTCAATACAGATAATAGTGTGAATTTGTAAGTGATTGGAGAGTTGTGGAAGCATAACATTTAGTGTTTATGTATTTATATCCTAGACCTCTACCAGGATTTTAAGTACATTTGTATTGAAAAAAACGTAGCAATGCATTATGATAAATTTGTAACAAAAGATATCAGATTTAGATTTGTTGAACATATCAATAAACCCTTTTTTTAACAATAAATTCTTTAAAAGTTAATGAAGCTGAGCTTTTATAGGAAGATAAAAAGATGATATTATTTATGAAAAGGATGGAATATTTTATTCATATCAAGGATTGACTGAAATTAGATATTTTCAGTTATTTTTAGATGATCTGTTTTCTCATTTATGATGGAGAAAACGTCTTGGCATTCATTTAAGTTGAAGTTGTTGTCCATTGCAGAGGGGCACTATAGGGATCTGAAACTAGAAGATTTTTTAATTTATTATTTATCATCAAACTAGGAAAGATGTGATCCCAATAATTGGAGAGGCTTTTTCTAACCCTGCTTGTTCATCTTTGCAAGTGGATACAGATGAGATGTTAAAAAGCCAAGCTATCTGCTCATCTAACCTTATCCATCAGGTGGATCTGATGCTTAGAAAATGCATCTCGAGAACAATGGTCCAAGGTGATCAAATTTTACATCCCTTTTTACATAACACAGTTAACCAGTAGTATCCTCTCAATTCAAATTCTCTGTAATAAATAGCACTTTTGAATTACAAGATTTTGAATTATTAAAGTAAGTTTAATCAAAAGACTCTGAAAAATTATTACAATTACAGTAGAACACTGATATAAAGAACAACCTTGGGCAAGAAAAATAGTTTTATATCAGTAATTTGTTATTTCAGTCAACCCTTATATATATACGCATACATTCTGTCAGTTTCCCCTCCCCACACCCCTTCTAGCTTTTTCACACATTCTTCATGCCAATGTTTTCCCTTTCCCAATGTCCAAGTTTTGATTTCCCCATCTTCTTACGTGAAGGTTGAAACAGATAGAACTGGTTTTTGTGACATTATTGAAGATTCAATCTTCGGCCAATCCTTCAGCACCATTGACAACGAAGACTTCGCCATATTTTTCTTGGTCAACTTTTGTTATTTTCTCCAGTTTCCTTCCCGTAGTACTTGCATGTTGAAGTCCAGCGAACAGGACATTCGCTTTTTGGAACTCTTGTGTACTGACTAATTATGATTGAAGTATATGTAATAGATCTAATCTAGATCAAATAATATCAATCAGTGAATCAACTTTATGCACCACAACAATGCCATGTGAGAGAGATGGAGAGGCCTAGCCTTTGCCTGGCTACCGAAGAGACTATACTCTATGGGCTACGGGTGCATGAGACACGATCGATAATCTATATTTAGATCTTCGCAGCTAATAATAATAATTGTTCTTCACTCACGCCAGCGAGGCGATGCTGACTTAATAGGCTAGCCTACTTATTCCTTATTCCGGGGCCGTGGAATTACATTATGGGCTGGTTCGTTATTTGAGTCTTGAACAAAGAAGAAAAAAAGGTTGGTGGGCAAGAACACACGTTCGTTAAAGCCGTCAGTTCGTTATCGCTTGTTCGTTACAGGTGTAAAAAGTCTTTTGAAATAATGAGGGGAAAAAATGGGGCACAGATAATCGTTGCTATTTCCATCAATTCGCTTCAAGCGTGTTCGTTATGAAGTGTTTTCTACTGTAAATGGCATCTTTGAATTACGAGGCTTTGAATTATTAAAGTAAGTTAAACAAAAAGACACTAAAAAATTACAATTAAGATCTATAAATCTACTGGAAGTGAATATTTTGATTCTCTCAAATTGCCTTATTGACTTTTGACTTTGGGAGATGACTGGCTGACTATTTTGTATAAGTTCAAAGAAAATGAGGCAAGGATGTAAAAACATCAACTAATTTATGAGAAATTTGAATTATGTGACTTTTTTACCCCAAAGATTTTCACTGTAGATATCTCTTAAGTTCTTCAAAGTACAAATTCTGTCACTGCCTTCTTAAAATTAAAAGAAAACAACCAAACCACAAAATACTAATCATTGACATAAGCAGATAAAAAATACAGTTTTTGTTAATTCTATGTCATCAAAGTCACATTATTCTTTTTCCCTTTTGCATTTTAAAGGGACCAGCCACTGCCTCATTTTCATGTCATTCATTTAGCATAGAATCCGGATAAAGTCGATCAAGATCATAGGACCATGAAATTTGTTTACTTTGCAATTTTAAATAAAGGATATTATTATTTTGTGATGAAATGATGATGCAAAAAAGCTTTAAGTAGTTGATTTTAATTGAAAACTGACCATAAGCAAGTTGACTGTATGATATTAAGTTTTCATATCACTGCTTCTTTTATTTTCTTATCAGGTTTAATTTATTCATCATTTCAGGGAAAAACAATTCAAAAGACATGAAACAACTTAGTCAGCAAGTCTTGTCCGTGAAAAACAATATTTTATGTCTCATGAAAAGAGGAGAGATATGCATTCCGGAATCAATTAACTCATCAGATACAACAGATTCTTCAAAGAACGAAGCCTCGGAACTGTTTAGATATATTGAACAAATATTTGACTGTAGTTTAAAACTTTGTTGACAATCACATTGACTTTCATAGGCCTTCACAAAATAGCATTTGTAAAGTCAAACTTAAAGCACTGTAAATTATATTATTATATTGGCCACTAGGAAAATTGCATTCTGAAATCCCCAAAATTGCACAAAAGAAAAACTGCAAAAACTGCAGGCCAAAATTGGAAAAATTGCAAGAAAATTACATTACAAGACATAAACTTTATTTTACACTTTTTACACAGACTAGCATTCACTCCAAGAGGTTAATCATATTCCTCATGAATTGAACATATTGAATCACATATTCATATTGGGGAAAGTTGTTACATTTTTCCATCAACAGCTCAGCAAGATGTCCTGTGTTCTCCTCATTTTTCTTGCAGACACGGTGCCCATCTTGATGGGATGACTTCAAGGGTGATAGGAGAACTAGGAAATTGTATTCAGCCTATATTCTAGATTTTAGACATAGAACGTTTAAATTTAAATGGAGGCATGTCTTTACTTTTGTCACGCAAAATGGGTTTTTTATGTATTAATTATATGGTTACGGTTAAGGGTCAAGCCTGTATTACTGAACTAGCTCTATCAAACAGTGGCAAAAAATCAAACCATGCACATCTGGATAATTAAAAAAAAAATTTCTGGTAGATCTCTATTAGATCTAGCTAGGCATTAAATCAACTAATAAGTTATTGTATTTTACATTTTATCTTGCTGGATTCAGAATTGGATCCAGGTGTAAAGTGTGACAGAGTCACTTGGTCGCAATTGACAGAAGCAAGGATACAGGAAATTGCAACCGAGTCATTCAGTCACAATTGGTGCTACCTTTGAGCTTTTTATACGGGTTGGAGCCATTCTAAAAGTAGTGCTCTAATTTTGTTGTTTTGTATAGATCTAGATCTTGCCCTAAAAACTAAAAGACTTAAAAGCCACCAAAAACCAAGTAGTAAAGGGAGTAATTTCTAGCAAAATCAATAGAAATAGAATTTAGGAAGTCTAAAAAAAGAAAAAAAAGTGCTCTCACTCGCAGGATAAAGGAAGTTATGTTAAACATTTTTTTTAAGTTTGTAGGTTTATCAATCCTGTAGCAAGAGACATTATTTACATTAAAATGTTACCCAGTATGTGGATATTAACTATCCACTTTATATGATGATCTTATCTTGTTAACTTATTTACATGTATGTTTGTAGTCAGGGGGAGCGGTCGAGCGGATAGCTCAGTCAACTCAGTGGTTAAGGCACTCGCCTTCCAAGCCAAAGGTCCCTGGTTCAAACCCGTGCAGGCTTGAATTTGAAATCCAAATTTTTTTCGGTTTTCCTTCTGCCCCCCTATCCTTAAGTTGCTAGGATAAAGAGTGCCAAGTCCTATTGGAGACAGACTGTAATATCGGAGGTCCCATGTGTATAATATATATATATGCATGTAAAAGAACCCTTGGCTGTTTACAAGGCATTCTAGGAAAACCATGATATCACCAAAATAGTGGAAATGGGTAAATTTCAATACATACATGTTGTAGTTATAGACAATCAAATCAAGCATCTGTGATAAAGTAGAAATTAGAATGTCATGTCTAAAAATCTGAGATTTGTGCTTAACTCCTACGAAAGGTTTAAAGAAGTAATAAAACTGCCATTAAATACTTTAGTGCCTGATATAACGTGAAAAGCAAATTATTTGAAATCTGCATATTTTGAATGATAATAATGATATATGCTCTACCTGAGCTGCTGGTGCGCTCTCTTCTTTCATAAACTTTGGTATTGCCAGACCATTTTATGAGATTAATGGTTAGCTTTATGTTTATTATTACCATTATCAACATTGTGTTCAAGACATAACTTTTGAAATAAAAATGTAAAAGAAAGCTTTTGCCTTAGATTTCCTTATCAAGACCTTGTGGTTGTATACTTTTCTTGTGATAATTAACCCTTTTTTTCTCTTTTGAAATTGCTACCACTTAATGTAATATTACATGTACTGCTTTTCTGAAAGTGTGTCCTGTTTATTAATAGCTATGACAGTGAGGTGAGGAAACTTCCAAAGTAATACTTGTAGTTGTAGTCCAACCAAGCTCTAGCAGAAATAGTGGCCACAACCTATCAACCAAAGACTTGTGATGATACCATGCCACTCTCATTCAGCCCTAGCTCTGTAAGACTCTTGGATGTTTGTGTTTTGAAACCCTTAGGCCTTGTGTCCACAGCATCCATTCAGACCAGATTTTTTTCTGGCCAGAAAAAGGAGATACATGGGGACACCAATAATTGGTTAGAGCGGGAGCAGAAAAAAATTTCATCGTTGCAGTCTGCCAGCTGTGGACAAAGTGAGCGGTGAATACCGTACATGTACCGTATTATATAAGATTCAAACATTGTCATACATTTTCTGTGCAATCTGTATGGATGCTATGGGCTCAAGGCCCTAGCCATCAAAATAAACAGATGCTGGGCAGCCATTTGCAAATTTAAATGATGTGAAATTTAAATATAAAGAAAAAAACATGACTGTTTCAAGATACCTGTACTGTACACATATGAAAGAGAAAAAATACCTTGATATGCCAAAACTGTAAACATGTTTTTTATTTTACAGTGCATTGTTCAAAGTGCATTTACATGTATTTGGAAGCATATGTATTGAGCTATTTACTGTTGCCTTATTCTTAGTCAAAATGCAAGTTAGAGAAATGCTTGATTAAATAATTAATGCATGAGTGAGTAAAATAGTTAGATAATCTTAATACACTAGACCCTGCTTAAGTCGATATTGCTGGGACCATTGTCGAGTAAAGAGAAAGTCGACATAAGATATATTCATAGGTTTGAAGAGGAGCAAGGGAATCTATCGTCATAATTGTGTAGTAAAAGTAATAGAATGAGTAAGTGTGTGTTTACGTGTGTCTCTGTGTGTAAAAAAAATGAGCGAGACAAGGGACGTTCGAGATCCTATCCATACATCAAAAGATATGCCACCAGGGAAATTCTCCATGAATGTGGTGACATTGAAACTTGAGGTCACGACTAAAGAAGGAACCGGGCCACCACGATTCATGTAGACATAAAAGAGAAGGGGGGGAGGGGGGGGAGGAGGAAATGTTGACTTATCGGATGTTGACGTAGTACATGTAATACTGTATAGACTAGTATCTAGTATAGAGAAAAAGTTGGGAATTCCAAATCAAGTCGGCTTAAGCCGAAAGTCGAGTTAATAGGTGTCGAGATATCTGGGTTCTTACTGTAATATGCACATAACTACTTTCTGATTACCTTAATATAAACACCAGTAAGCTTCAGTAGTTTCCAAATTATCACTATGGCTATGTATTATCAGCTATATTTTGTATATTACATCATGCAAATGTGCAAAACAAGACATTCACTCACTATTTTGGGCTGATCTATTCTTATGAAATTTACTTAATTTTAAGATGATCAAGCATCTTACCTTCCATTTACCGTAATTGTAATTGTATTACATGTATAAGTATAAGAATGTCCATAGAATTAATTCTTTTTCACAAAAAACTAACCATATATATTTAAGTTGTGCTTGGGCTAAGAATAGGCCAATGACATGTAATACTAATAACTGGAGTTAAGTAATGATCTTTCCAACAGTTCCAAAATATTTCCCTGAGTAAATTGGTATGATGATGATAATTAGATGTTGCATCCACGTTAGGTTTGAATTTTTGTTTCTCAAATTGAACATGTTTAATAGGAAGTTTTTGAATGCAATACGGTAACTAGAATCACATTATTACAATACGGTCTGCCCTCTGTAATCCCAACAATTTTCTTGGAACGGATTTTGTTCTTATTATTTCTTAGTATGCTAAATCGGAAATTCGAATTCCGACTCCGAACCCACCTTTTTGGGGATGAACCAGTACTATTACCTCTCTAATCCGAACATTTTCTCCACCTCAAAAGCAACCGACAAACTTATCTTAATAAGTTAATTGATGTCTGGTTTTCATTTGTCTGGTCGTCGGGTCATTTCTAAACACAAACGTATAGTATCACAATTCGCTCCTTTTGTGACATGGACACTGTGACACGTGTTCACGTTTGTTAACTTTTTTTGCATCAAGAATAGAGATGGGAACCAGATGATTTTTTCTCTCATCTTTGCGAAAGCAAAGCAGATTGGCCAAGGACTCAGCATTGCTATGTTGACTGCTTCTCTCTGTCTCTCTCACTCCCTCCCTCCCTCTCCTTACGTATGTGTATTGTTCGATGGCACTTCAAATGCACCCAATTTATATAACTATATGTTCTGAGGCCCTCTCTGGAATGATTATGCAATTGGTTTGCAATTCTGTAATCCGGAAAATTCTGTAATCCGAACATATTGCAGGGAACGGAGGTGTTCGGATTAGAGAGGGCAGACAGTAGTAGTAGTAGTAGTAGTAGTAGTAGTAGTAGTAGTAGTATTCTCCAATACTGAATTTAGAATAATGCTTACAACTATTAGTTGTTATTAGAAGAAATAGATCTTTTCATTTTCATACTTCCACACTCCAAATGAGTCTCAATCAAAGCATAATAATTTGTTAGTTAGTTATTTGGAGTTTAAGGGCTCAGTCAACCACTAGGGTTATCTCAGAGCCCATGAAAGTAAGATGATAAGCATAATAATAATAAAGCAGGAGGTTACAAAACATATACTATATAGTATAGTGAGGTCAAGCTTTTGGTTAGTTATTAGTTATTTGGAGTTCAAGGACTCAATCAACTTCTAGGGTCATCTCAGTGCACATGGAAAAAGTAAGATGATAGTTGATAGGTTAATTAAAAGTTAGTTATTTGGAATTTAAGTAAGGGCTCTAACAACCTCTAGAGTCATCTCAGCGGCCATGGAAAAAGTAAGATTATAAAATTAAACATGTAGTAGGTTAGTTAAAGAAAGTAAAATAGATCTAACCAACTAAAGGAAAACAGAAGTAGAAGAAATAGGTTTTAGAAGACAAATACAGAAGAAAGTTGCCAAGGAGAAAAAGAAGCACTTCAAATAATAAGTAGAATATATATATATATTATTAAATTATACAGTAATGTCACTGTTAGGTGACTTTTGGTTTGGGGGCTTCAGCCACACCTGAAAAATTTAAAGTGCTTTTCTATTGTCTTCCTTTTTATATTTCCAAATAATAGAGCAAAATGTTGTTATAATTAAAGCCTAGATTTAAATTAAAAAATATAATTCATCATCTCGTCACCTCACAATTAATTGTTAAATGCTAAATCTAAACCTTATTCTTCAGACAAGATCTAACCTATAACTTGAAACTATTATAGGTCATAAATACATCATGGGCTATTTTTAACACCATGACCAAAATATATAGAGGCTCACTTACACAAGACCCTCTATCTAATTCACTTTTAAAAGACAAGGTTTGTACTGGTATGCATCAGGTTCAATGTGAACAAAGTACAAAGTCCAACACATACCCAGGGCTTTCAGAAGCGACAATAAAGATTATTATAAGGTCACTGGCTTCAACCTATTTCCTGTTGGTGTTTCTTGATCTCTGCTCTGGACTAGATAATAGTTAGACTAGATCTATATCTAGTTTTCGTCTGATCTAGCTAAGTGCCTAAAAAGTAAAATACACATTATTATGAGTATGAGCCAAGCATACACTTCAAATGAAAAATATGTAAACAAGCTATCATCAGCCCCAGTCTCAGCTTAGACCACGTACAGTCACAGCCCTCTCTAATCCAAACACCTCTGTTCTCGGCAATTTGTTCGGATTAGAGAATTGCCAACTACATAATCATTCGAGAGAGGTCATCAGTAAGTATAGTTATGTTAATCGGGTGTATTTGAAGTGGCACCGACTACAATATACACACGCATACGTAAGATAGAGAGAGAGAGAGAGAGAGAGTGCCGATCTCCAGGTCTGTAAAGGAAACTGCATTCAATCGGGTTCCAGTCTGGTTAACACTGATGGCCAGCTTCTTATCCTTAGCTTTTGTTATATCACTATCACTAGTACTGATTGTTGATCTACCAATTTCAAGGGTAAACTTATCTTTTACAAAATGTTGTAGCTCCGCTATTGTCATCTTAGCCTTAGGGTCTCGTGGTGAAAAGGTCTGCAAGCTTTAGATAAATAAAAAAAAAGCAATTGTAATCATTCTTATCAACAATGATCAAACAGACAATATGATTGGTCAAAACGAACACCTACGTCATCGCCTCGAACGAAAGGGGGTGGAGTTATATCGAGTAGTGATCGACAACTTACTTCCGCTGGTCATGGGTAAAGAGATTAATTAATTCACAAGTTTAGGCAATCACCCGACACAAGCCTAGTGAATGACAAAACGACCCGAGCAATGCAGACAAAAGGCCTGTCTGGAATCTCGTCTTGTTGTCACATAGATAAGATGTGAGAAAAGTTTGTCTGGTTCCCGTCTCGATTCTTGATAAGCCTGGTGCGAAAAAAGTTAACAAACATGAACACGTGTCACACAAGTCCCTGTTGCAAAAGGTCCAAAAAGTGATGCTGTACGTTTATGTTTAGATATGAACAGACAAATGAAAACCTGACATCAATTAAGATAAATTTGTCGGTTGCTTTTGATGTGGAGAAAATGTTCGGATTAGAGAGGTAAAAGTAACGAATTGTTCCCAAAAAGGGGGGTTCGGATTCGGAATTCGAATTTCTGGTTTAGCATACTAAGAAATAATAAGAACAAAATCCGTTCCCAGAAGATTGTTCAGATAACGGAGGGATCTGGATTAGAGAGGGCTGACTCTAATACCAATGCATATCCAATATTTTAACTTTAGCACATTCATCAATACTGGTACTTCATATCACCTTGAATAGAACAAATAAAGCTTGCTATAAATCACATTTCTCTCTCAATATAAAAAACCCATTACAATTTAAATGATACAGATCCTTACTTGAACAAAAGATAAAAGTAGAATATCTTGCAAACAGAATAATAATATGCAATGATAATGACCAAATAATGAAGAAAATTGCTGAGATCAAAATCTAGCCAGCCTATATCATTTCATTTATACATGTAGTATATAGGATCACCTGGAAATGATGAAACAGGCAAAATGAGAAAAAAATTGAAAAATCTCAAGGAATGATGATTTCATGTTACTGTATCAACACACCAAATTAAGATAGGATGCCCAACATATAAATAGGGATAAGTGACTTCTTTAGATACCGGTATTGCTTATTTTTCCTTTTTTGGTTTTTACCCACTTAGAGCAGAAACCTGTTAAACTGAAATTCAAGGGACCATTGCTTTTATTTTGGTAGGCCTACTTAAAAGTTTAAGCAAAGTTGCTAGCTTGGACAAAGGTCATAACTCATATTTGATGATAGTTTCATTTCTTTGTGGCAGGAAGAAAAAAGTGATTCATTAATGGCTTTCTCAATCTTCTCTGCTATTCAGTATTGTAGACAATTAAGTTAGGGATGTAATGTCGATTTTGGTCTTCTAAGCATTTCTTTCATTACATTTAACCTCTTAATCTTAGACTTAGACTAAGAGGTTAATGAAAGAAATATTGAGAAGACCAAAAAGACTGTCTTGGTAGTCTTAGTTAGAGAACTTAAATTCTGAAGCCCAAGGAGTAGCTCAACACAGTTTGCTTTCTTTTAGACATCTTGTTTTGTCAGTCGAGGATAGTCTTATAATTCTTGTGCTAGCTTTTTATCTCTATACAATGCAAATGGAATGAATTTAATACTTAAGGCCTACACAAATCGCTAATTGCTAATATAAGGTAATACTTCGCGCATACGCCAAACAGCCAGCCATACTGTGCAGCCTGAGGCTTATTATAAGGCCAGAGTGGAAAGACAGTCAGTCAAAGGTGCTGGACCCATAAATAGACCATCCAGTTTAGAAGTAGACCAAAAGCATCACAAATCCTTCAGCAAAGTTAGGGTTCAGTAGGTTATGGAGGACCATCATGTTGTTAAACATCATTTTTGGTTTAGCAGTATTAAGACCTTACTTTAACGCTTTCGGCTTGTGATGAATCTGATTAAACAATAACAGATCTATATAGAGAAAAAGAAAAACTTTTGATTTCTTTCTGGTTTAACCAATTTTTTCTGATTAGCCATTTTTGGTTTTACAAGTTTCTACTGTGTTTTGATTTTCCCCCACAAACTTTACAACTTGACAGATGAACTAAATTAATAAACACTCGCTACTTATTCACCTCTATGAAGAAATGTGGCAACAAAAGAATGCCAGTGTACAGATTTATTAAAAACATGCTGATGTAGGAGAAATAAAACCAGATGAACAACTTGGCAAGTCAGGATAATATTTAAGGCAACCAGCATTTCCTAATTGGAGGATGAAAATGAAAAAGGTCACTCTTATAAAGGGCTCACATACACAGTATAGCCTTGCTCATGATGTTTTTCGATGACTACTTATACACACCTGACCAACAGAAGTTAGATAATGTATAATTAGTACAGTCCTCTTCGGCTTATAACCCACCTTCTATTTATTAATTAGCCCACTTCGCCTAATAACCCACACTTTAAATGAAACAGAATATTTTCCTTTCAAAAACATCCTTCTTTAATCTTATAACCTGGTCTATCTGGCAAAGCAATTAACATTTTAAAAAAATAAAAATTCTCACACATTCAAACTCATTTGGTTGTAAACTAGTTCTACTAGTACTAGCACGGTTAATGACATTCCATTGTCTATACCAAAGCACAAGTCTCTCTAATGTGTTGAAAGAACAGACAATCTATGAGTCTATCAGATTTCTTTATGACAGAGCTAA
>JASKDV010073250.1:0-24908 GCA_032466395.1 Aegires albopunctatus | reverse complement strand
AAAACACGCAAAATTCATTATTCTGAGCGCCCGCACACCTTTCTGCCATGCCAAGGCGGGTGGTTTGTGGTACCTATTTAAAGGCGGAAAAAAAAGTAGTGTAAGAATGGGAAACTCAATCAGAATTTTCTGGTGTCTGAGCACATGCTAGACAGAAAAAGAAAGAGAGGTCTAAAAATCATGTTTCAATATGCCACTGTGCTGGGTTCTTTCACCAAATTGGACTTTGTGTAAGGCTTACAGTACATTAATACAACCCCATTATTTTATGATGTGATATGCATTAATATTACGATATGACTTCATCGATAGGCATGAGGAGTGTGTAAAGCTGGCCTTGCGGAAAATCGCGACCATTTTGCAATTTTGGTTATTTTTTGTGATATTTGTAAACAATTAACTTTCTTTACAATTTCAATTTTTGTTTTATTATGACTTGCTCTTTTATTTTTAGCGTCGCATGTCAGTTACAGACAATGGTGGTATCAAATATGCAGAGACCATGGAAGGTGGCCGGGCCAAAATTGGAGGCCTCATGGATCCAAGACAGGGTGTCATTGACCGCATTTCAAGATGCCAAACATGCGCAGGAAACATGACAGAGTGTCCTGGGCACTTTGGTCACATTGAGCTTGCTAAACCTGTGTTTCACGTTGCTTTCCTGACCAAGACAATCAAGATTCTGCGATGTGTTTGCTTCTTTTGTTCTAGGATGCTGATGGATCCAGTATGTTAATTACATATTTGTTGATGCATTATAGCATTTTATATGAATTGATTGTATTGAAATGAATGCAAAGTGAGTATTAATATTATTATAGAAATAATTGAATTATGATAGTTGTGCATTTCCAATGATATCAGAATTATGGCTGGTAGGCTCTTTTAAAATCTCAATATCAATGCCCCTTGACATGTAATACAAAGATGTAGTATTGTATATTCTTATATTATATATATTTATTATTTTATTAATTATTATGATTATTTATGTATTGTAGAATTGAGCTCTGCAGTTCTGGAACTTAAAGTATTTGGTGATAAAATGACATTTTCTTCTTTCAGTCTCATCCTAAAATAAAAGACATCGTGAGCAAGTCAAAGGGATACCCACAGAAGAGATTGGCTCATGTGTACAATTTGTGCAAAGCAAAGAAAGTCTGTGAAGGGGGTGATGAAATGGAAAAGAAGAAAGAGGGAGATGAGATGGGGGACAGAGAAGGAGAAGCTGCCAAAGTAAGTGCTTCATTTTCTCTTTTTGATTTGTATATTGGATATAGTCCTAAAGATAAAATTAGTTTGAAAATGTGAATTTTAATTAGTTTTGTCTTTCTGACTCAATCATGTTTGTAAATGAAGGATGATAGCGTTTTGTTTTTTTTAACCCTTAACAAGGACTTCCTTATCTCTTTCTCTTTGTTAGAGCCATGGTGGATGTGGGAGATTTCAACCAAATATAAAACGTAATGGCCTTGAGCTCATCGCTGAATGGAAACATTTAAATGAAGAGTCTCAGGAACGCAAAATCACAGTATCAGCAGAAAGGGTGCTGGAGATTTTCAAGCGCATCTCTGATGAAGAATGCATCACACTCGGCATGGATCCAAAATATGCCCGTCCTGATTGGATGATTGTCACAGTGTTCCCAGTGCCACCTCTTCCTGTCAGGCCTGCTGTCGTCATGTTCGGGTCAGCTAGAAATCAGGTATCGTTGATATTCTAATAATACTAAGTTGTTGTTTTTTTGGGTCGGGGGGGGGGGGTCTGTCCTTGATTCTAGTGCTGCTTGAGAAAACATTTTCCTGATTGTACATATATGTATTTTGCATTTGCATTTATTATTATTGGATTCATTTTAAACCATAACGTTATTTGAGTTTTGAAACTATGTTTGTGGAACTTGATCTGGGACTGTTGCCTTTTTTGTAATCTGAAGTTCTACACCTTTATTGCAGTGTTCTTGTTAGTTCAAAATTAATGGACATTTATTTGGTTGACTATATTGTATTTTTATTTAAATTTTGTATTAGCTAAGACAAAATACTTTTGATGGCATCTCTTTGACTTTAAGTTTGTATAAGCAAACATCTCTTTATTTCAGGATGATTTGACTCATAAACTGTCAGACATTGTTAAAGCAAACAACGAGTTGCGTAAGAATGAACAGAATGGAGCTGCAGCGCACATTATCTTTGAAGACACTAAGATGCTGCAGTATCACACTGCCACTCTGGTGGACAATGAAATGCCAGGACTTCCAAAGGTTTGTAAGCATTTATTCAATGTCTCACACAGGGTTGCTGCAGTGCCCACATATGGGCTTATGATTTCTCATACAACTTATTTTCTTCATCCTCTGCAAATTCACCTTTATGTCCATTAGCATGGTATAACTAAAGCTAATTAAGCAATCTACCTATTATGTCTAATAAAGACTTCTGTCTACTATAGTATATTCCATAAGTCGGCATTGCAAAGGAAGAGTGATACTTTGGATGATTATTTGCAATGATTTGTTCATGTTTTATGTTACAAGTGTGTTTTTGTTATAAAATATTTTTCTTATAGGCTGTCCAGAAGTCAGGTAGACCTCTGAAATCTGTCAAGCAGAGACTCAAAGGCAAAGAAGGTCGAGTTCGTGGTAATTTGATGGGAAAACGTGTGGATTTTTCTGCTAGAACTGTCATCACTCCAGATCCGAACCTGCGTGTAGATCAAGTTGGTGTGCCTCGTACCATTGCCCAAAACATGACATTCCCTGAATTGGTAACACCATTTAATATTGACAGGTAAAGACTTTCGCCCTGTTTTATCCCTTTGTTTTGTATATAGAGTGACTTGAAGTTTGATATATAATTGATTCATTTGTTAGATTGCCTGGAAAAAGTTGTCCTCTGATGAGTATTTTAGTGCCGAATGGTTTTGTGTGGACTTCTTGTTACACTCTAATTTTTTTCTCTGAGGACAATATTTTCATGGAAATCAAGTTATTGAAGGAGAACATCCTGTGTCCTCCCTTAAGCCCTTATGATTTATGTTAATCTTGCAGTAGTTTAATTCTCCAATTTCTGTATTTGAATGCCTCTTTCAAATGCTAAGGATAATGCAGAACTTTCTTTCCCTAGTATTCATGAGAATGTGGGATTGATAAATTCTAGGTTTGGAATTGTATTGGATCATCATAATAATAATAATACTTTTATTCATCTCAATTGACAGAGAAATTCATATCACAATATAGATTGGGGGGGGGGCATGTTTGCCACCCCTGTTCCAATATAGATTGGTAGATGTTTGCACTTCACAATTATTATGTTTGAAGAGAAAGTATGTCATAAAAAATAGGACCTATGTTCCATCACAATTCCCAGTCTGCTGCAACTCTCTTTATTCTGGTTGATAATTCTTGTCTTTTGTCCTATACAAGTTGATCTAATCTAATGTGTTAAAGTTAATTGAGTTGAAGTTAGTCTTTAATATGAAAGAGTTCTTTATTTAGCATTAATACGTAATATAGTGTAACAAAATACTTGACACAATACAGCATAATCCTATGATGAGAATTTCCTGGATGAATATTAAATGAATGAAACTTTTCACTCTAATTTTTTCTCTGAGGATTTACCTGGACTTTTCTTTTAAATTACTCTATGGGACAAGTAATGCACCCCGACTTGATTTCTAAGCTTAAAATTTACACAACTTCTTTAATTTACACCCCTGTTCCAATATAGATTGTTAGATGGTTGCACTTCACAATTATTATGTTTGAAGAGAAAATATGTCATAAAAAATAGGACTATGTTCCATCACAATTCCAAGTCTGCTGCAACTCTCTTTATTCTGGTTGATAATTCTTCTTTTGATCTTTTGTCCTGTGCAAGTTAGGTGATCTAATCTAATGTGTTAAAGTTAGTTGAGTTGAAGTTAGTCTAAATTTAATATGAAAGAGTTCTTTATTTAGCATGAATAGGTAACATAATATAACAAAATACCTGACACAGTACAGCGAAATCCTATGATGAGAATTTCATGGATGAATATTAAATGAATGAAACTTTTCACTCTAATTTTTTCTCTGAGGATTTACCTGGACTTTTTCTTTTTTAATTAGTCTATGGGACAAGTAATGCATCTACTTGATTTCTAAGCTTAAATTTTAAATATTTTCTTTAATTTACATCCTCATTATCTTTTCAGAATGCAAAATTTGGTAAGGAGAGGGGCCAATCAATATCCAGGGGCAAAGTACATTGTCAGAGATAATGGAGAGCGTATTGATTTGAGATATCACCCAAAAGCAAGTGACATTCATCTGCAAATTGGCTACAAGGTCAGACTTATCTTTCAAGATTGGTTGTTTTTTCTTTTCTTTTTTTTTCTTTTTTTTTTTTTGTAAGGGGTTAAAATGTAAATTTTAAAACAGGTATAATGTGCAATTTTGAAGGTGATGACTAGAACTATAGGCTAACACCTTTTCCATTATTTTAAATTTTGGGCAGGTATGGGTGAAAATATAATTTTTCTTCGTATATCTCTCCCTTCTTTCAGGTGGAGCGTCACATGATCGACAATGATTATGTGGTATTCAACCGCCAGCCAACTCTCCATAAGATGAGTATGATGTGTCATAGAGTCAAAGTTTTACCCTGGTCCACTTTCAGACTCAACCTCAGGTAATTTTTTTTACATTGCTTGTGATATAATCAGAAAGCTAATATGGGTAACATTTTTCTAATGAAATTGCCAAAGAGTTTTCCATTCTCCCTGTATATTGTTGTAGACTTCTTTCTCTTAATTTTCATTTCTTTTCCCCATACATCTTTTTGATGTTATATTTATTTTTATCATCATCAAGAATGATGCATTTAGGGAAATATAGTGATTTTGTGACACCACCTTGGCAAATGGCGACCTGGGTGCTTGTTTACTCCAATTTCACAAATTTTGGAGCTTTTTTGTTGATTTTTGGAATGAAGGAAAATGGGAGTAAATAGCTATCATATAATGGTATAATTGTTCAAATATTCTCCTCAATACAAGAAAATGTTTAAAGATTTGAAAATAAATAACCTATTATCTCAATTTTGAAAAAAATGGAGATAAAATAGACAAACACTCAGGTCGCAATTTAAAGGTCATGTAACTTAACAGTTAAGACAATCAATTGGACTTAATTTACATAGTATGAGGGGGGCCACTCTTCGAACTTATAAAATGTTTTGTTCTCTTTGGAATTCCTCCATAATTTCATTTTCTCATAGTGTAACAACCCCCTACAATGCTGACTTTGACGGAGATGAGATGAACCTTCACTTACCACAGTCCTTGGAGACACGAGCTGAAATTGCCAATCTTGCTCTTGTTCCTCGTATGATTGTCACACCACAGTCAAATAGACCTGTTATGGGTATTGTGCAAGATACCCTCTGTGCTGTGAGGAAAATGACAAAGAGAGATGTTTTCCTTACAAGGGTATGAAGTCATTTCGTTTTCTAAATAATTTGCAACGCTTCAAACAATTAGAAATAAAGACTAGTTCCTTGTTTGACAGGCATGTGATGAAAATTTAGAATCGAGAATTAAAGCATTCTTGCAATGAGCTGAGATAATGTGAGAAATTTGTTTGATAAAAATTAAATCTCAATTTGCCTCATTAAAGTAGATTCTAAGATGTGATTTGAGTTGACAAAGATTAAGCTGCAGAATTTTGTGAATATGATGGGGGGGTGGAAGCAAAGCAAATGGAGCTACTGGTAAGTTGTGGGTTTTCAAAATGGATGTGTAGTAAATAAATGTTAGGAACTATTATTTGAAAGCGTATTAGTAATGAAATTGACAATTAGGCTTATTTGAAATATTCAAAAGACCATGATGAGCATGTTCACTCTGGATGTGATCACTATTTATTTAAGAGCAGTTTACACTTCTTTTTCCTATGCTTAGCTCTTAATTATTTTTGTTTTTTAATTTTCAAAGGCTCAGATGATGAATCTTCTTATGTTCCTTCCTACCTGGGACGGAAGAGTGCCTCAACCAGCCATCCTCAAGCCACAGCCTTTCTGGACAGGCAAACAGCTATTCTCTTTAATCATACCTGGTAGAGTCAATTGTATCCGTACTCATTCCACTCATCCAGATGAGGAAGACAAGGGCCCGTATAAATATATATCCCCAGGAGACACAAGGGTAATCAATTAGTAATACATATAGGTTGATAATCATAGAATAGATAAGATGCATGGTCTCTATATTACCTTCATTTAGCCCTCTTGAAATTCATAGCCCCTAGTTTCACTTCTAAGTTGTTGGGTATTTTTTCTCCATACTTAAGAAATACAAAGTTTCTTTTTTCAAAATGTTACTAGAAGAATGTGCCTTGTTGCATAGATTGTTTCTAAGTTTTTGATTATTTGCACAATTTTGATAATGCTTATTTGTACATTGACATAAGCAGATGTTCATTAAAAATATTTGATAGAATTTTATATATTTTTTTTTTATCCCATATAACTTTACGTGTCTGTCTCTTCATGCCTTAAACCCTATCCTTTCACAGGTTCTAATCGAAGATTCAGAACTCATCAGTGGCATCATTTGTAAGAAAACCCTTGGTACATCAGCAGGATCTTTGGTGCATATTGTGTTCTTGGAAATGGGATATGAGATAGCTGGTGAATTCTATGGCAACATCCAAACAGTGGTCAACAACTGGCTTCTCCTCGAGGGTCATAGTATTGGTATTGGAGATACCATTGCTGACCAGCAGACATATCACGATATCCAAGAAACCATTCGCAAAGCCAAGGTAGATTACTTAAGATGTCTTATCTGTGTTTTATCTTTCTCATTTTAGTTTTGAGAAATAGACTGCATATATTGGGAGGGCCAAAAGAAAACGCACAGGATTATTGAGCTTCAATATTGCATCTATTGGACTATCGATTTTAAAGACATTTTCCACAGATCTACCAACTATATTTTGACATTGGTGTGTGAAATTTAACTAAAAATAAATGCACTGCAAATTTTTTATTGAGACGAGTTCCAAGTTGCAAATATCGAAATGTGGTTTTGCTCAGCTGTGACATATCAGAATAGATTCAATGGCTGTTTACGGATAAATGTTTGTATTTCAATATTCTCAACTAGTTTTCAGCCAGAACAGACAACTTACTATGGTGAATAAAATCACTTCCAAGTATTGAATTATGTTTCATTTTTTTCTAATCCTATTCTATGATCAAATTTAATCTAAATTTTCAGTTACGTGATTGCTGTGTTAACTTTAGATCTCATTTTATTCATATATCTAGACATAAATTTTAATATTCTAGACCTGGCCTACCACAACATCTTTTGTAAGAATGGTTCTTAGCCACGACGATAAAATCATCATAAAGACTATATTTGTACGCAATGGTTGGGGTGGTGCAAAGATTGTTCATATGTTCCCAAACTGGAATAAGAACTCAGATGATCAAGAAGATTTGAAAAACGGGATTAGCTGCTTGGAAGGTTGGGAGGGGTCGATCAAAATCAACCCGAACAAATGGTAACAAAGTTTAGTGCCCAAAACAGTGTAGCTCTACAGTTATAAAGGGGGAAAGTAAATATTTCTTTTGTTAAGCAATAGGTTGTATTAGAATAACACCATGAAATTCACATTTTGGAATTGCTGGCAAATTTGTTTATATCAATAGAATTTTGAATTACATGTATATAATCCTTATATTTCATATCATTTCCTAAGATGTAATTGTTATTGTTGCCATCACACAGAATGATGTGGTGGAGGTTATTGAGAAAGCTCACAATGATGAACTGGAACCTTCCCCTGGAAACACCCTTCGACAAACCTTTGAAAATCAGGTAGGTATCTAAAAGGTTAAATAGCTGCCATCCTGTATATAAAACGCAATATTTAACTGAATGGCAAAGTATCTTTTTCTATGTTATCAATAAGATTTGAATAAAGTGGCAACTCCGTCCCAGGCGTTGGTTCGAAATCATAACAACATTGCTTGGGGGACCTATGCTTTTTCCTGTAATGTTAAATTCTTGGCATGCTAATAATAAATTGTCTTAAGTGGTGGTGAGGTTTTTTCATTTTGTATGGTGATATCCAAAGATCAGGGAAGTTTTTTTAGTCACTGCATTCTCGGTTGAATCAATAGTTATCTTGGCTGCTTATATCCAAAATCAGATCGATTCTTTAACATTAGTAAACTGAATAATTTTTCCATGATATATTTTTATTCTGGCCAAAATGTATCAGTGATTGTCCCAGTCTTAAGGCAAGATTAGATCTAATGAAAGAAAACATGATAGATAAGATTGTCAAAAGAAATGAAGAGAGATGGAAGAGACTGGATACAAAACCAAAACTAGTCTACAATGTACTAGAATCTAGATCTAGTACTTTATATATTGTATATAGATCTCTCATGTTGTTTTTTTCACAGTGGGGATAATAGTAAAACTGCTATATCTAAAATTCTCCCGAACTGTCACTTTCAGCTTACAGGAAAGGACCGTTTTGAATCTCACTTGAACGGGAAAATTTCAATAATTATCTCTTATAAAATTAAAATTAATACAGAAATGGTGTGTCAAGGTGTTTATTCTCTTCAGATAAATGAAATGGGCGTGTTGAAAATGTTGCTAATTGATTTAAAACAAAAATGATAATCTTTGATTTTACGAACTGAGACGATTGAGACTCAAGGTAAACTGATGTACAAATATAGCGACCCCCTTGGATTCTACATTTGTACTCCGGTGTATAAATATAGTAAGACAATTTTTAATCTTGTCTTTATTTCAGGTCAACAGAATTCTCAATGATGCTCGTGACAAAACTGGAAGCAAAGCTCAAAAGTCTCTTTCTGAATTCAACAATTTCAAAGCTATGGTCGTATCTGGGTCAAAGGGTTCCAAGATCAATATATCTCAGGTACATGACATCTTATTTTCGGTTACAGAGCTCTTAATAAGTATTTAAAATGATATCTGACCAAGAAACTTGTTGCCGTATATTTAATGTTTAAAAAATGTTGTAAATTGTGTCGTTGGTTTTGAAAAGAGATAGTTATTGACATTTCTATTGATTTTCAACAACAGGTCATTGCTTGTGTCGGTCAGCAAAATGTTGAAGGTAAACGTATTCCATATGGCTTCAAATACAGAACTCTACCTCACTTCATTAAAGATGACTATGGGCCTGAATCAAGAGGCTTTGTGGAGAACTCGTATCTTGCTGGTCTCACACCTTCAGAGTTTTATTTTCACGCCATGGGAGGTAGAGAAGGTCTCATTGATACTGCTGTCAAGACTGCTGAGACTGGTGTGTTTGTGTATTGTTTCATCAAGTGTCTTCTATTGATTGATATTCATTCCCAATCAGTTATCCATTTTCAATTATTGATCACTTTGTCTTCAAACTTTGTTCATGCTTTTTTTTTTTGGGGGGGGTGGGGGGGGGGGGGCCTTGTGTGAAAAGTTAGTGTTTTAAGAAATGATTATACCCATAAGGATTTATCTCCCAAAAAGCTTGCTTATATGAAATCATTATTTTATAATTATAAACTTATGTTGCTTCCATATTTATTGCCTTAAATTAATATAGTTTTCACAAAATCTGCAGTTACTCAAGCAAATCTCATGACCCTTTTTCCGCTCCTTATGTCAATTGGTCAATTTTACCTCATTTTTTTTGGTTAGGTTACATTCAGCGTCGTCTGATCAAGGCCATGGAGAGTGTCATGGTTAAATATGATGGCACAGTCCGTAATCAAGTTGAGCAATTGGTTCAGTTGCGTTATGGTGAAGATGGGTTGGATGCCTGTTTGGTAGAATTTCAGTCTTTGCCCACCCTGAAACCCAATGACAGGGCTTTTGAAGGTCGTTTCAGATTTGACCCAACTGATGAAAGGTACCTTTTTTTGCTTTTGAAATTGTTTTGGGGTTTTTGTGGATTTAATATTGCACTTTCATTTTAGTTGAAATGGCTGTATGGGAAAACAGTTTAACAAATGCTTTTTCAAGGAAAGTAGTCGCTTTCATGTCCAGTGATGATATAGAATTATGATTCACAAATGATATTTCTCTATCAAGCACTCTAATTTCTTTCTGAGGGCATTATGGCCTGATTTGATGTTTTTTTATGTTAAGCTGATCGTATTTGTTTGTTTTTTGTTTTACAATGGCTTCTATAGTGTTGGTCAATCAGATAACACCAGTGTTTATGCTATGTTTTTCCTCAGGAGCATGAGAAAAGTTCTCAGTGAAGAGGTCATCAAAGATCTGATGAACGACGCAAGCCTCATGTCAGAAATAGAGAGAGAATGGGAACAGTTGAAAGATGATAGAATTAGCATTCGCCAAGTGTTTTCAACTGGAGATGCAAGAATTGTCCTTCCCTGTAACATGGGTAGAATCATGTGGAATGCTCAGAAGATCTTCCGCATTGATAAGAGAAGGCCTTCTGATTTGCACCCCTTGAAAGTCATTGAGGGTACAAACTATTACCTATATTTTTAATTTATGGTCAGGCATCCTTTGATTCATAAGAGTAAATGAATTGATAATCAAAATATATTATCGCTAGCTGGGTACCTAGACCTAGCTGCCCATTCATTGCTGGGTTAACAGGGAAGTCACCTACACAAACATATAAATAAAAAGTGAATAAATAAATAACTTGATGGAAAAAAAAGAGCATAATAAAAAAAGTAGATGGAAGAGAAAAAAAGAACTAAAAGAATATATCTAGTTCTCGCTAGAATTTTAATCGGATAGATTCATTCAGTACTGTCATATTCTTGATCTAGATCTAATGTTTCTAGAAAGATCTAGACCATAGACTTTGTATTCTGTCTATGATCCAGACCTATCATTAGATCTAGTCTAAGTATCTCCACTACGTTTTTCTCTATTTTAGATCTAATTTCTAGTCTAAATCAGAGATATTAGAACGCCACGCTAGTTAATCCAGCCTCTTTTTTGCCTAGATTCAGTGGCTGAAGGCCCAGGTCCAATATTGTTTATTCGATACTGAAGATAAGGGTAAAAAAATAAGAACGTGAACTTTGTTTCGTTTCTTTGAACTTTGTTTCGTTTCTTTGAGTAAATCCCTCATAGTTTCAATGTATTGGAACAAAATCACTAAGAGTTGCTTTTTGGGATTTAAAATGCAAATTTTCAAAACGTACTGTTGTAAAAAAAAATTGTAACCGAACTTTTGGCGAAAAAATGGTGGATAACGGGTTTGTGTTTTAGGAGCAGAAGTGACACATGTGTTTCAACTCTTTGATTATATATAAGGATATTTTACAATGACATCTCTGGATCATTTTCTTTATAAAATTTTTGTATTGTTATAACGCTTTTTTATAAATATATCCTATAAGTCATTCAATACCTAATTGTTTTGTGTGGCCAAATCACAATTGTTTTCTTTTTCTCTTTTAAGATATATTTTCATTCAGATACAGCTTTTATCTTTTTATATTTTCATTATTGTTCTAAATTGAGCAATATTTCTGGCTTGTGGTCATGGCTTTATTATTATTTTGTAAGTTTTGTATTTGATAATTTTCATTAATTTTTAACATAAATATGACTTTAACATTTTCCAGGAGTGCGTGAATTGTGTAAGAAACTAATGATTGTGGTTGGTGATGATCCCATTTCATACCAAGCTAATGAGAATGCAACCATCCTTATGAAAGCCTTGATCCGATCTACTCTGTGTACCAAACGTGTGGCAGAGGAACATTGGTTGTCTTCAGAAGCCTTTGAATGGGTCCTTGGAGAAATTGAGTCCAAATTCCAACTTGCTATGGTATGATCCTGGTGATTTGCATCCATACTTCTCTTGTGACCTTTTTGGTTTCATTCATCTTGTCTTTTTATATTTTTAAATTGCTTTTTAACTCGCCTCAATGTATTGATTGCTTTATGATTGGCATTTGTTCTCACTAATATTGAGCATTTAGATACGTCTAATAAAGGAGAAGATATTCCTCATGTATTAATGGTGCTAGTAGATGAATTTAAAAAGGAACCATTTTTATGTCCAATGATGATATGCATTTTGATTGACAAATGAAAATTCTCTTTCAAACACTCTAATTTTTTTCTGAGGACAATCATAGCGTTCATGAATTCCTAAAACATGCTGACATATTAATCCTACAACTTAAGTCCATTGATCTCTTTAAATTTTTTTGAAAGGTCCATCCTGGAGAAATGGTGGGAGCTTTAGCCGCCCAGTCATTGGGTGAACCTGCCACTCAGATGACCTTAAACACTTTCCATTATGCCGGTGTGTCTGCCAAAAATGTCACCCTTGGTGTGCCTCGTCTCAAAGAAATCATTAACATTTCCAAGAAGCCTAAGACTCCCTCTCTCACAGTTTACTTATTAGGCCAGGCAGCCCGTGATGCTGAGAAATGTAAAGATGTTTTGTGTCGACTGGAGCACACCACTCTGAGAAGGGTCACTGCTAATACAGCTATTTACTATGACCCGGATCCAATGAACACAGTCATCACTGAAGATCAGGAATGGGTATGAAGTGATTTTTGTCAAATTGTCTCTTAATTTCTTTTTCGCTCATTCTTCAACCCCCTTTTCCTCTTATTCTCACTATGTGAAAAGATTACAATTGATACTACTATATAGAGACTAAAAGACATAATTAAAGCCAATGAAATACATTTTTCTCTCTCCAACTTCTCTGCTTTCAGGTAAGCATTTACTATGAAATTCCTGATTTTGACGCCTCTCGCATCTCCCCTTGGCTTCTACGAATTGAGTTGGATCGCAAACGTATGACTGACAAAAAATTGACAATGGAGCAGATTTCAGAGAAGATTCAGGCTGGATTCGGAGATGATCTCAACTGTATATTTAATGATGACAATGCTGAGAAATTGGTGCTTCGTATCCGAATCATGAACTCGGAGGAAAGCAAATTTCAGGATGTAAGTGTTGTTAAGTATCGATTAGGCTGTCCTCAGTATCGAGTACTCACTAATTTAACTGTTATGGAGTACTATCGATTAAGGTATCAATTAGTGCCAATCAGTAGGTCAACATGTTCGAATCTAGATTGACGATTGTCGTGGTTTACTATAATTTGAATTGTGGTGGTTTGGGTCTTAATCTGTTAAAGATTTATCGTAATGGACTGTTAGGATGTTGTGATCAAGGAGTCCATTGGTCCCATCCTAGTAAAAGGAAAAGAAGGGAGCAACATTTCACTTCACATTATGCAGAAGAGTTTTCCTTTATCAATCAGTCTAAAATGTCTCCTCTCTACGCGTTTTGTAAGACTTGTAGGAAAGATAAATATACATTTCTCATAGAGGAAGATTAGACAAAAAGATATCTAGTGCAGCACACCAAAACTGCAATCCACTTGAAAAACTCCTTATTGGAAAAAGGCAATAATCATTTTCAATGACGTCATTTTTTTCATCCTCTAATTCAAAGTGTGAGGTTACCCTGAACCCCAGTTTTGTTCATTGCAAACCTGCCAACCCTGGTTAATGTCATTGATTACAGTTTTGTTAAAAATGATGGGAAAATAGCAAACAACTATCTTTCTATAAGCACCATGTCTATTTCCATTGAATACTACCAAGAGCAAAAAATTTACTCTTTTACTGAAAATATGCGTTTGTCTTTATCTAGGAACATGAAAATCATTATTCCTTTCAAAGCTAGTAGAATGAAATCATATTAAGTACAATATGACCATTCAATAAATACAATTTAATGAATAATTTTATTTTGGGTGAAAAATTTTGCTTCAGTCACTTCTTCCCCATAACCTATGCTTGAAACAGATGAAGGTAAGGCGGCTGGGTTATTGTATTAAGTATTAATTGCTACGTGGGGTTCTTCACTTGGTTAGGTTGCATAAGGTTGAGTACAATTTCGATCTCTGAGAATTTGACAGCTTTCACCAACCACTGTTGTTTATTTGCATCTAGGATGAAGAAATTGTGGACAAAATGGAGGATGATGTCTTCCTGCGTTGCATTGAGTCAAACCTGTTGTCAGACATGTCTCTACAGGGTATCGAGGCTATTGCGAAAGTAAGTTTTTTTTTATTGGGGGGGGGGGGTTTGTATTATAAACTTGATATCGACTAGCATTAACTTGATAATGGAATACTATGTTTCATGTAAATATCAATTGATCTTTGAACAATATTTGGCAGAGAAATGAAATGGAAGGGTTTTTTTATTATTATTATTATTTGAAAAGGATAATTATATTGATATATATTTTCAAGCGATAGAAAACTTTTAACACTGTTATTTCCTCATCAATCCCAGGTTTACATGCATCTGCCAAAGACTGATGATAAGAAGCGCATCTATGTGACAGAAGAAGGTGAATTCAAGGCTGTGGAGGAATGGATTCTTGAGACTGATGGTACTAGTTTGACAAAGGTGTTGAGTGAAAGAGATGTGGATCCTGTAAGGACCTACACTAACGACATCATTGAAGTGTTTGATGTAAGTATCCCTATAAATGATTTTGTTTATTCTAATTCTATACAGATCAAAGCGAAGACTTAATTTCATTGTTTTGCTGTTGGTAAGATGTTAGCCTTGTACATATTCTGTATTCAAATTTCTATTGTTGTTTTACAATCACCGTTATATAGTTTTCTTACGGTCACAGCTGACACAAAAGATAATAAGTATACGTTCCGAGGCCCTCTCTTGAATGATTTGCCAATTCTGTAATCCGAAAAAATTGCCTAAACGGAGGTGTTTGGATTGGAGAGGGCTGGCTATAATGTAAATGTACATTTTTTACGAATAATAAAGGGGGCTGCCAAACATTCCCAATTTTGAAAAGAAAAAATAGAAAGTATTCTTTTAATCCTTTTAAACACGCAACATCCGGAAGAAAATAGACTGGGCCTAGGCTATGTTCTACTGGGTTTGAGAGCGAAAAAGAGCTCAAATAATCAACCAACAGTTGAAATAGAAGCTGAATTACCTTCTGTATCAGTACATGTAAAGTTCTCTACATTTCCTATAGTAAATGATGTCGAAAATGTTATTCACACTAAGTAAAACATTTGGCCAGTTTGCCTGTTAAAGGATTAATAATTTATCCAGTTAAACATTTCTCATTATTTCTTCCAGACGCTGGGAATTGAAGCTGTACGTAAAGCTATTGAGAGGGAAATGAACCATGTCATCTCTTTTGATGGTTCATATGTGAATTACCGTCATTTGGCCTTGCTCTGTGATATTATGACCTCCAAGGGTCACTTGATGGCTATCACCCGTCACGGAATCAACCGGCAGGAAACTGGTGCTCTGGCTAGATGTTCATTTGAGGAAACTGTGAGTTTGTCATTTGATTAATAGTTTCTATTCAAATGCTTGGCGAGGATATGTTGTTTTTTATTGTTACTTTGTTACTAAATAAATTTTGATTTAGGCAGATACTCGATGGATTCTAAGACCTTTTATTTTAACAACCATTTGAAAATTAAAGCTCCATGAAAATTTGTATACAGTCAATCCTAATTTGTAATAGTCTCAAAACAAATGACTTCATGGGGTTTAAGAAAGGGAATTTATTATTTGCTATTAGTTGTGTATTATAGAGATGAAAGTCATGAACTTAAATGTAATTGTCTTATTAGAAAGTTTGGTGTTAAGTATTGACAATAGAAATAGAATGACAAGAAATATTCTTATTGCGTTAGTTGATTTACATTTCTTTCAAAGTAGCTTTGTATTTGCTTGTATTGTTAATTCTGCATTTTTGTAATGTTGTTTGTTTTGGTCTTTTTTTAAATTATTTTTTATTTTACTTTATTAATTTTTTAAATGTCTAATGTATTGCTAATGACTTGTGTTCAGGTTGACATTTTGATGGAAGCCGCAGCTCATGCTGAAGTTGATCCGATGAAAGGTGTTTCTGAAAACATCATGTTGGGTCAACTGGCCAAGATTGGAACTGGATGCTTTGAGTTGCTTCTAGATGCTGAAAAATGCAAATATGGCATGGAGATTCCATCCAATATGGGCGCTGGATTTATGGCTGGTAAGTTAACAATTATGAATGATAGATATGCCTTCTTTTATATCGCTCCTTGCCATGTCCCATGATGAAACTTAGTTTTGACTTACAAATGATAATTCTCTATCAAACACTCTAATTTTTTTCTGAGGACAATAATTGCATGTTCACATGCAAGACATCATAGGTTTTGTCAGCATTTAGCAGAGCTGCCAATCAATACAAATTTTCTTATTTTAATACAAATTTGAGACGAAAATACGAATGAGGTGATAAAGCTGCGAAATACAAATTCAACGATATCCAAGTTTTTCTGTTTTCACCCTTCAAGTCAAGCTTTGAATTGTTCTCTGCTAGGCCTACCTTGGCAGGAGAGGTGAAATATCAATCGATTCGCCGGAGCCGAATTCAACCCTCGAGTAAAAGCACATGGCCATTTTATTACTTCCCTCGGTTGGGTTCGAATCTATCGTTCTGTTTCACAGGGTTCTTGCAGTACCGTAATTTCAAACTGATTTTTCAAGGCCTTGAAAGACTGGGGAAAATGGTCAAGTGGGCTATAAAAAAAAACCTTGACAAACCAGGAAAAGTAGCACACTGTGTAACTCCTGGTCCTCAACAATAAAAAGTTTAAATAGTGTGCTCAGATATGCTGCTAATTTGAGATTTTAAAAATATATATATATATATATAAATTGAGTGAAAGTCTACATTCTCGAATATGGCCATTGGCGTGTTGGTGGCCTTAAACTTGGACGTTGCGTGTTTAGTAAGAGGGGATTGCAAGAGCAAAGTTGATGGTAGGTATTAAAAAAAAAAACAAGTAAAGACAATTAACTGAAAGGGCTTTCTAAACAAATACATGTGTCCGTATTGCGTTATGTAAGATGGTAAAGTATGTTGTTGTTATGTGCTGAGATTCCATCCAACATGGGCGCTGGTTTTATGGTTAACAATTATGGATGATAAGTCTTCTTTTATATCGCTCCTTGCCATGTCCCATGATGAAACTTGGTTTTGACTTACAAATGATAATTCTCTATCAAACACTCTAATTTTTTTCTGAGGACGATAATGAAGACATCATAGGTTTTGTCAGCATATAGCAGAACTGCCAACCAATACAAATTTGAGACGAAAATACGAGTGAGGTGATAAAACTGCGATACAAATTCAACAATATCCAAATTTTTCCCTTTTTCACCCATCAAGTCAAAGCTTTGAATTGTTCTCTGCTAGGCCCACCTTGGCAGGAGAGATTAAATATTAATCGATTCGCCGGAACCGAATTCAACGCTCGAGAAAAAGCACATGGCCATTGTATTACTTCCATCAGTCGGGTTTGAATCTGTCATTCTGTTTCACATGGTTCTTGCAGTATCGGGAATTTCAAACGGACTTTTTCAAGGCCTTGAAAGACATAAAAGTGGTCAAGTGGGCTATAAAAAAACCTTGACAAACCAGGAAAAGTATCACACTCTGTAACATCTGGTCCTCAACATTAAAAGTTTAAATAGGCTCAAGTGTGCTGCAAATTTGAGATTTCAAAAATAAATAAATATATATATATAAATTAAGTGAAGGTCGACATTCTCGTCTAGAGCCATTGGCTTGTTGGTGGTCTTGAACTTGGACATTGCATGTTCAGTAAAGGGTGTGTGGGAAGGGAGGGTGCGAGGACAAAGTTGATGGTAGGTATTTTTTAAAAAACAAGTAAAGACAATTAACTGAAAGGGCTTTCTAAACAAATACAAGTGTCTGTATGGCGTTTTGTAAGATGGTAAAGTATGTTGTTATGTGCTGAGATTCCATCCAACATGGCGCTGGTTTTATGGATGATAGATGCCTTCTTTTATATCGCTCTTTGCCATGTCCCATGATGAAACTAAGTTTTGACTTACAAATGATAATTCTCTATCAAACACTCTAATTTTTTTCTGAGGGCAATATGGCATGTTTACATGCAAGACATCATAGGTTTTGTCAGAATATAGCAGAGCTGCCAACCAATACAAATTTGAGACGAAAATACGAATGAGGTGATAAAACTGCAAAATACAAATTCAACATTATCCAAGTTTTTCCCTGTTTTCGCCCATCAAGTCAAGCCTTGAATTGTTCTCTGCTAGGCCTACCTTGGCAGGAGAGGTGAAATCTCAATCGATTCGCCGGAACCGAATTCAACCCTCGAGTAAAAGCACATGGCCATTTTATTACTTCCCTCGGTTGGGTTCGAATCTATCGTTCTGTTTCACAGGGTTCTTGCAGTACCGTAATTTCAAACTGATTTTTCAAGGCCTTGAAAGACTGGGGAAAATGGTCAAGTGGGCTATAAAAAAAAACCTTGACAAACCAGGAAAAGTAGCACACTGTGTAACTCCTGGTCCTCAACAATAAAAAGTTTAAATAGTGTGCTCAGATATGCTGCTAATTTGAGATTTTAAAAATATATATATATATATATAAATTGAGTGAAAGTCTACATTCTCGAATATGGCCATTGGCGTGTTGGTGGCCTTAAACTTGGACGTTGCGTGTTTAGTAAGAGGGGATTGCAAGAGCAAAGTTGATGGTAGGTATTAAAAAAAAAAACAAGTAAAGACAATTAACTGAAAGGGCTTTCTAAACAAATACATGTGTCCGTATTGCGTTATGTAAGATGGTAAAGTATGTTGTTGTTATGTGCTGAGATTCCATCCAACATGGGCGCTGGTTTTATGGTTAACAATTATGGATGATAAGTCTTCTTTTATATCGCTCCTTGCCATGTCCCATGATGAAACTTGGTTTTGACTTACAAATGATAATTCTCTATCAAACACTCTAATTTTTTTCTGAGGACAATAATGGCATGTTTACATGCAAGCCATCATAGTTTTTGTCAGCATAATATAGATTTTACTTTGATGACACTGGCAAACCGGCTATTACCAATTTTAGCAAATTGCAGATACATCACTGATTTTGTCTGGGTACTTGATTTAACATAAAGAAAAAGATCCCCTTAAACTTTTTGTTTTAACTTTTCATGCTCTCTTGTATTATTATTGCCTTGTGTTAATTTTTTTCTCAAATTTATTCTCTTCAGGTGCAGGTACTGGAATGCTGTTTGGTGCAGGAGGTTCCCCTACCAGCTCCATGTCGCCTGTCATGACTCCTTGGGGTGCCGCCAATACTCCTGGTTATGCCAGTACCTGGTCTCCCGGCGTTGGAAGTGGCATGACGCCAGGTGGCGCTGGATTTTCTCCATCAGCTGCCAGTGAAGCTGGCTACTCTCCCGGCTATTCCCCTGCCTGGTCACCCCAGCCTGGATCACCAGCGTCTCCAGGTTCCCCTTACTTCCCATCGCCAAGAGGCCCGCAGTCGCCATCTTACTCTCCAGCATCTCCTGCTTACCTGCCGTCTTCCCCCGCAGTACCCACACCCCAGTCACCGTCATACTCTCCAACATCTCCATCCTACTCACCATCAAGCCCTGGTTATTCCCCAACAAGTCCAAAGTATTCTCCTACATCGCCATCGTACTCCCCAACATCCCCATCATATTCACCAACATCACCATCCTATTCGCCAACATCGCCATCTTACAGCCCGACATCACCATCTTACAGTCCAACCTCTCCTTCTTATTCCCCAACTTCGCCATCTTACTCCCCAACATCACCATCATACAGTCCCACAAGTCCATCCTATTCCCCAACCTCGCCATCATATTCCCCCACCTCTCCCAGTTATTCTCCCACGTCCCCCAGCTATTCGCCAACCTCTCCAAGTTACTCCCCAACGTCACCCTCTTATTCTCCCACTTCTCCATCTTATTCCCCGACTTCCCCATCCTACTCCCCAACCAGCCCGGCCTACAGCCCTGCCTCCCCTTCTTACTCCCCATCCTCTCCCAACTATTCCCCAACTTCACCCTCTTATTCCCCAACATCACCATCATATTCCCCAACTTCCCCGTCCTACTCTCCATCCTCCCCATCCTATTCCCCATCCTCTCCCAACTATTCTCCCACATCTCCCAGCTATTCTCCCTCCTCCCCATCTTACTCTCCTTCGTCTCCAAAGTACAGCCCATCCTCACCCTCCTACTCCCCAACCTCTCCCTCGTACTCTCCCTCCTCTCCCCAATACTCTCCCAGCTCTCCCAAGTACTCGCCTTCCTCACCGCAGTACTCTCCCTCTTCTCCAAGCTATTCCCCCTCCTCCCCATCCTACTCCCCTTCTTCTCCAAAGTATTCTCCGACCTCTCCTCACTACAGTCCAACCTCTCCTGACTATTCCCCATCGTCCCCCCAGTACTCCCCTACTTCACCCACCTACTCCCCGTCTTCCCCCAACTATTCCCCCACCTCCCCTTCTTACTCTCCATCCTCTCCAAAGTACTCCCCTACCTCTCCCACCTCTTCACCAGTTTCCCCTGGCTATTCCCCGTCGTCTCCACAGTATTCCCCCAATACTCCGTCTTATTCTCCATCCTCACCCCAGTATGGAACTGACTTGGAGGATGAAGATGACCGACGATAGTAGCCAGAGAGTTTGTCTTGAAAATGGACCAAAACTTTATATTGACCACTTTGTATATTTACTAATCAGTATAATGATTATGATGCTTTCTCTTCTATTCAATGACATTTTTAACTGCAGATATTTCATGGTGTGATATAAATGCATGATTTTGTTCTTTCCGAATAATGGATTTGTTTTTTTTTGTTGTTTTTTTTTGTTTTTTCCATTATCCTTGCCAAAGGATAATTGTCCATGGGCCATTGTCCATGTCCAATTTCCCTCGAACTTGCAGTCATTTTTGTAATATATGTTCATCCGATCTCAGTGTGTATATCATTGTTCACGTGTGTTAATTCAATTCTATATTAATCATAATTTATCATTGATTCCCATTTGTAAATAACAAAATGTGTAAAATAAACTTGTCCCCCCCTCTCCCCATGAAATGTTAGTCATTGAATTTGAACATAGTAGTTGTAAATATTACGTACATTTGTCGTGATTTGATTTGTTCATATGATATCATGTTTATAATCAATTTATTGCTAAAAATGTGTATTTCTTTCGTTAAAATATAAGTTTGGTATTTTAGATTCTCATTAGTTCCATAGATTTCTGTAATGCAATCAATTGTGGTGGCTTTTTAGTCTCATTTTGACATATTTGATCATGCATTTTTCCACATTCTAATTCTACACAACTCTTGAATGAATTATTGATTTAATCTGATTAAGAAACGTAATAATGAATATGACAAATAAAGATTTACTCTCTGTACTCACTAGAAGTAGTAGAAGACATATATCTTCATAGTGATGGTTTTTTAAACAAAGTAACACCTATGTTGTCTTTCAGTTTAAGAGATATATGTTTGGGGGTTGTTGTTTTTTTTTTTGGACACCCGTTGTTTTGTGTGAGGCCAATGATTTGTCTTTATGTGTGCTTTTTTGTAAGGGATTTTTCCACACCATGATTATTGCTCATGGTGGAGGAGAAACCTTCAACCATCCCTATACCAAATACCATTCAGTCCAATAAGTTTATGCTGAATCCAATGGTAATTTTTTTTAATTAGTTTACATTGATAAGTAGTTTATTCATCATTTGCTTTGGTATAGCAGCTAAATTGTTGTGATCTTTTCTACTCCTTAAGAGTGAATCAGCTGATTCATTGGTTTCAAATATGCTGTTTGTCAACCTGGTCATTTGCCAAATGGCTGACCACCCACCAAAAACCATTGCATTAGGAGTTATAGGCCTACAAGGTTTCCGATCAGAAATCTTGTGGAACTAAAGTAGATTTACGCATATCTATAGACCTCTTCTTAACAGCATGCGTTTCTACTTTCTTCTCTTTTTTTTTTTACTTCCACTTGGAAGGAGTTATTTATTGATTTATCGGTGCTCCCAAATTACTTATATTCACAAAAGAAATTTAATATGATTTAATCATAAAGACATTGCCTATTTTATTTATTCAAAATTATTCAAACAATTTTACTTAACAAAAGTAGTCTGAGCTTTTATTAGTATGAAATTTGGACATAACTTAATTGTGAAGTAAGAATTAATGACTAGGTTTGTATTTTGATTTTTGAATATTGCATTGAGGTTTATTTGTTGAAAATTCAAAATAAAATTTTAAAATAACATTGAACAGACTTGTTCCATAAATTTTTTTTTGTTACATGTAAATTTAGGCTGATGAAATGCCTGCCAAAGAGAGTGCATGTGATTGTGAAGCTGTAAGAGTAATGCGTGCTCCTTTATGATGTCCATTCCTTGTTGTGGTATGGAGGCTTGCGTGCTTCAATGACCCCAAGAGCTATACCAACAGGAACTCTTGGTAGGGCCACCCAGTTGGACAGTTAAGGGGCAGAAGCCAGACTAATTTGGACAAACTCGCCTAGAGGATAATTATGTTTACTTAAGGCCAACAACACTAACTGGAAAAAGAAAAAGTTATAGAAACATCATTTACTTTACCTGGGAACGGATGGGTCATGGATGTCAAGAGGCGTGATAGTAATATGATGTATTGTGGTGGAAGATGAAAGGGAGCCACAAGACTGATTCCCCTTCTATCTAACCCCTAGGAAAATTATAAGAATCGCGGCCTGGGACATCAGAACCATGTTTGAAACAGGAAGATATATGCGGGTAGCAAAAGAAATGAAACAGTATATAATATTTCTCTTTTAGGACTAAGTGAAACAAGGTGGAATCAGAATGGGAAACAGACTAACATCAGGAGAAACATTGCTATACTTAGGAGTCAAATAGGACACAGAGGAAGATGCACCAGATACAATTATTACAAGAGGTATAGCAATTATATTATCACCGGAGGCTCAGCGCTCACTCATTGCTTGGGAACCAATAAGTTCTCGTATCATAACAGCTAAGTTTACCACAAAGAAGAAAGACATCAAGCTGTATGGTATACAGTGTTATGCTCCCACTACTGATGCAAAGGACAAAGAAAAAGACGAATTTTATAACAAGCTTCAGGATGTTTTTGACAGAAGAGGAACAAAACATGTCACAATCCTCATGGGTGACATGAATGCAAAAATAGGTACAGATAATTGACAATACTGGCTATGAGTGTATGTGACGGTCATGGGATAACAAGGACAAATGAATGAAAACGGAGAACGTTTTGCAGATATATCTGCTCCAATAATGAAAATGGTAATTGGAGGGAGTATTATTCCACATAAAAGAATTTACAAGACCACGTGGAGATCACCAGACCATAGAACAGAAAATCAAATAGATCATATTTGTATCAATAAACAATTCAGAAGATCATGTCTTGATGATTGATGTTCGTGTTATGAGAGGAGCTTATGTATCATCAGACACCTTCTGATGATGACAGCTAAATTTAAACTAAAAAAGCACGAAGGTCATATCAATGTTCAAAAGAAATATAATACAGGACTTCTAATTCTAAAGGATAAGACAATACAGGAAAAGTTCCACATCAGCCTTTCCAACAAATATGAACTACTTCAAGACATCTACGAGAATGATGAAATAGAAATATAGATTCAATGGCAACAAGCCAAACAACTCTGGCATGAGACATGTGAAGATGTAATTGGCAGGAAAACTACACAAAATAAAGAATGGATATCTCATGATACTATTGATACCATAGAGAAGCTAAACAAAATAAGGCCAAGTTGAACATGAGCCGCACAAGATCTACCAAAGAGAAAGCACAGAAACAATAAACTCACTCAGATAAGGAAGTAAAGAAGAGCATGAAAAGAGATAAGAAAGAGTATGTAGAAGATCTAGTCAGACAAGCAGAAATAGCAGCAGGACAGGGCAATCTTAACACTTAGAGACTTGTTTATGATCATAAGGAAACTTTCAGGCAAATTTCGACAAACAGATAAACCAGTGAAAGTCAACAATTGTAAAATACTCACTACAACAACAAAAGAACAGCTAAAACGATGGGCAGAACATTTTATTGAGCTGCTTAACAGACATGAAAACTCACCAGATATTCCCCCATCAGATACTCTATTACCTGTAAGAGTAAGATGTGAATATCCATAATTTAAGTCAGAAATTAAGAAAGCAATTACGACATTGAAGAATGGGAAGGCTACAGGACCGGATGGAATTCCTGCTGAAGCTATCAAAGCCGATATAGATACATCTACATCAGAATCTATGCTATATAATCTTCTTGGCAAGATATGGGACAAGGAACAGATACCAACAGAATGGAAAGAAGGAATTCTAACGAAAATACCGAAGAAATGAGACCTTAGTGATTGCAGTAACTACAGAGGTGTAAAGTATAACAACACTTCTCTCTGTACCTGGGAAAATGTTGAATAGAATATTATTGGAGAGAGTAAAAGATGTAATTGACACTAAGCTATGGGACAATCAGGCTGGTTTCCGCAAAAACAGGTCCTGTGCAGACCAGATTGCGAATCTAAGATTCATTGAAATGGAATTCATCTCTGTATATTTATTTCATAGACTATGAGAAAGCTTTTGATGGCATAGATAGATAGATTTTTGTGGAAGTTATTATTAAATTATTATGGCATTTCTGAAAAAAACTTGTCTCCCTCATCAAGAGTTCATATACAGGCATGACTTGTAAAGTTCCCCATGCATCCCAACTTTCTGGAGTTAAGACAGGAGTTCGCCACTGGTGTCTACTGTCTCCTTTTCTCTTCTAATTGGTCATTGACTGGATTTTAAAAACCTCTACAACGGGTAGAACTCTCTCCCATTCTCTATCAGGGCTGCCGATACTGATTCTGCTTTTCGATCTGTTCTTAAAACTCACCTCTTCC